>JAYGGG010000376.1:0-171001 GCA_036346245.1 Bonia amplexicaulis | reverse complement strand
AATTCAGACTTATGTAATTTGAAAAGCGTGCATAAGTGTAGTGTGGGGTTAACATGATTTTTTCATTTGTACTAAGTAGATAGTATCTGTTAGGGTTAGATTGGGTTGGTTGCATTGTGTATTTAATGGGTCGGAATGGAAACTTACAAGTCAACCATCCAACCATCATAACTTTACTCATTGATGCCAAGTGTTCTAAGGTTAGGATTTGAGAAGTATGAGCATTGTGATGTGCTCTCTTGTCCTTTAGGTAGAGTGGCTGAAAAACCTTCATTCTCAAGTAGCAATATATCAACTTTAATCACCTCTCGTGGATCTCTTTTGTCTTAGTTAATTTGTCCTTGTTTTAGTTAGTTTTGATATTGTCTCTTCTTTCTTGATCTTGTTGTATATCAAGAATAAGTAAGTGATAGAGATATACCTTGAAAATCAATCACCATCTATGTTGAAGTTGCCTAGTTTGTGCTTGTTTTTGGTCTTTCTAAGTGATTTCTTGATCCAGTTGTTTTTATCTTGATTCTTTATATGTTCTAGCTTGTTGTCATGGTGGGAATACATCCAGCGCTATCTTAGCCATTATTAACACACGAGCAAATCATATTCAGAGTTGATACTGAAATCGATGGAGTCGACGAAGTCGATGGAGTCGTCGAAGTGGCAGTCGGTATCAGATCTCCGTGCTAAGGAGAGCTTCCTTGTTAGGAACGATTTGACCATCATGCTTTTCGACAAAAAAACTAGAATCCTCTTGTCAATTCCTCCATCTTATGAGTAAACTTGAGTTGCGCTTCGTTAGAAAGTTCTTCAATCTTTGGAAGAATTAAATTTTCTTCAGTCAAATTGAGATTACCCAACGACTTTGCAGGAGCGATGGATTTGACGAAGCTGGTGGAGTCGTCGAAGTGGCAGACGGTATCAGATCTCTGTGCTAAGGAGAGCTTCCCTGCTAGGAACGATTTGACCATCACGCTTCTTGACAAAAAAACTAGAATCCTCTTGTCAATTCCTGCATCTTATGAGTAAACTTGAGTTGCGCTTCGTTAGAAAGTTCTCCAACTTTGGAAGAATTAAATTTTCTTGGGTCAAATTGAAATTACCCAACGGCTTTGCAGGAGCCGATAAATCTTCATTATTCTTTGGTGGCATCTTGGTCTTGATCAAAATATTTGGGTCCCATTGGGCGTGCCAAGGGTGTGTTGCTGTCAGAAAATTCTTGACAGTAGCAATGTGTCCATATAGAGGGTGCTCTCTAGCAACATATGCAACGTACTAGCCGATTTTCAGCAAATCGGCAAAGTTGACGATAAGTAAACCTGAACAAAAGTCGATCCTAGATGAAACGTCAATGCAAAGAAATAATGAAAATGAACGAAATCTTCAAAATAGGGGATATGTGTAACTCATAGATTGATCAACACATCAGTAAAAAGTAATATTGATCAAAATCGAATTATGAAGGTAAAATTCTACTATTTATAGCCCACTCCTAAGGTACAGGAATGGTATATGCAAAAAGGTAGTAAAGGTTCATGTTTGCGTATTTTGTTTTCAACTAGTACATTGTATTTATATCCTAAAACAACCAACTCAATCTTAGATTATATTTCAAGTTTTCCAATCTTAGATTATGTTTCAAGTTTTCCTCTTTGTGTCAGCTTAACCTTTCTTTAGACAGAGTCCCTATATGTCTTTAAATCTTCTCGTTTCCAATCTTTTGCGAACAATTTTGTTTCTTGCAACCACCTTTCCTTAGTCAGCATCTTTTTGAGGCTTCTTAGCGTGGTCAATGCTTGATTTTGGTTTTTTTTTGGCAAATCCCAATCTTTCCTTTAAATTAATCATGAACTACAAAAAAATATATTTATAGACTATTGTGCCCGCCAAAACCTGGCAGCAGCACATACAAATACGACTTTTCCTCTAAACGAAATCCATGTACTCCTTTTTTAAGGAAATATGACCCAAGGATCCTAACCTTGTTTCATTATAGTAGTAATAGTACAAGTCCTAGATATTACATAGAAGGATGATAAATAACAAAATTACAACCATATCCTTCTTCCATGGCATTGTATCTAACTTCACCAGTTTGTGAGGAATGTTGGAGTACATCGCTGAAGTTGTTGTAGCAGGGCGGCAGCAACCTTGAATCCACCTCTTTGCTAGTGATACAGAAAGCGGCTAGTTTGAACCTTCTCTTGTGATTGCCGATGGTAAAGTATGTGGCCGGCAAGGAACCTAACTTGAAACCGCAGGAGCTATTGGGGATGGCCGACGTGCACAGAAGATGAAGAGGAGTAGGAGGCATAGCTCACTTGGAGACCGTTGTACACCTACTCGATGGCACATGCCTCCTCTGCTACACCAAGTGCATGAGTAGGTAAAGATCGTCGGTGTCACTAACGAGACAGATGTTGAGGAAGATGTGAAACCAGTGCTCAAAACCTGACAACTTGACTCTGAAATAGCCATATCTAGGATAGTCCTTGCAATCTTTGCCATGGATTTGAAGATCAGAACAAATATACAGCCAAGAAACAGAGAAGATGGAGAGGGGATATACACAGTGGTTGGAGAGACGGTACACCGGCCAGCACACGATAAACACAAATTCACAGGGGAAAAAAATGCTAGAGTGGTGGAGCAAACCTTGGACCATCGGCTAGATGCTCCTATTTTACAAGAAAAAGAAAAGTGAACAAAGAAAGGGAATGAGGAAGCCTAGCCTACTACTATACAGGGGATGGGTCCCTTGTCCTACCTGACACTGGCGATTAGCTTGAGATGGGGGGAGGGGCTGGATCTGGACGAATCGAAAGAAACGAGAGAGGAAGGGTGGGGCCAGAGAAGGAGAGTTGGAACCCAGTTAGGTTGTAGTACTAGTTTCAGGTCAAAGAGGCTTAGGGCCTGTTCTTTTCCTCCGAAGTCGACGGCTTTTGACTTTTGTTACAGTACCTAACTTTCAAACGGAGTATTTTCTCAAGACGGGGTCTACAGGTTAAACGATCTACACGTTAAAAGCCCAACATCTGTACCGCCAAAATCACAAGTGAGTATCTATCTCTCGTAATCTGTCTGTAAGCAATAAAATTCAAAAATTTCACCAAAAGTTCATGTTCGCAAATTAAAAGAACAGGCCCTTAATCCATGTACTCCTTGATGGATTCTTGCCGCACAATCCATAGTTATCCCTCTTGCAGATAATAATAAAAAGATATTATAATTGGAGTAAAATTACTAAATCAAACAAGATGCTACACACTAGGGATGAAGCTCACCGGAGGTAAACAAAAGTAGGATAGAGTCACCAAATGCATCAGGGCGTTAGTCTACAGCTGCTGCTCATGCACGACGGTGACCGTTCGCCACCCCTCATCGATGGGGCAAATGCTGCGGTTGGTTGCCGCACTCTCACGCAGTCCTCGCTGCTGGCCGCACCCTCACACCAGTAACCACCACTGGTCGCCGCTAGTCTATATCGGACTCCCAAGTGGGAAGAAAGAGTGGGGAATTGCCGAATTGGGGATGACATTGGTCGGAAGGGTGGGGAATTGCGAGCGTTACGATTCCTGTTGATCCAACGGTTATTCCCTGTCCTGTTGATTTCATGGGAACGTTATACCGCTCACTAGTTTTGCGGTTTTAAATATGAGTTCCTTCACGAAATCACTATGGTTTGGTCTGTTCAAGTTTAAAAGTATGGTGCTTATTTTCTAACATAAATAAAGCGTACACACTTGGGAAGGGACATCACCCTGTTAATTTGTTTCTTCCCCCGTTTAAATAAGTTGCCATAATTACTATTATTTTCATTTTCCAAAAATTGCCATAATATTTTCACATCTTCCTACCCTTAGAGAAGTTAGTGGGTGTACTATAACAGAACTCAAGAAGAAAGACTCCATGATAGAACACTCCCCTTGACAGAAGAATTTTTTGTACGAATAATTTATTTTTTATTCAAAATAATAAAAATATACTCATGACAATATTTTTTATAGAAATAGGCTTCAGTCGCCTAACGGCCAGGCGACACGCATGCAATTCGCCGGCCGTTGGGTGAATGTTGCGCCATGTGACGCGACGGGGGGGTTTGAATAGCGAGGTCGCTCGGTCGCCGCCCTCTACAAAAAGAAAGAAGAGAAGCCGAAGAAGAGCAGCCAGCCGAGGAGAGGAGGAGAGGAAAGAAAAGAGAGAAGAGAAAAGGAGAGGGAGGAGAGGAGAAGAGAGGAGAGGGAGGAGAAGAGAGGAGAGGGAGAGGAGGAGAGGAGAGGAAGGAGGGGAAGAGAAGAGAGAAAGAAGCAAATCTATGTAACCTTTTTATTTGCAATGTTGTATATTCAGTACATATATTATTTACTGTTAGTGTTAGTAGAAAATTGTAGATATAGATAGAAATAGTTCAATTTTTGGTATAAAAAATTTAGTTATGTAGTTTTAGGAAATTAGCAGCCGCAGAAGCGGAGAGGAGAGGAAGAAGCAACTCTAAGTATTTTTTTATATTTGCAATATTGTATATGACTGTTACTGTTAATAGAAAAGTATAGATGTACATAGGAATAGTTTAATTTTTGGTATAGAAAATTTAGTTGATGTAGTTTTATGAAATTAGCAGGCGTACAAGTGTGTAGTTGTGTATAATTTAGCGAATATAGTTTTATAAAATTAGCATCGTTAGCAAATTGGCATGCGAACAAAATTGTAATTGTAGAAAAATCAGTTACCGCTACGTACAAATTAATCATCCGTAGAATTTTGTACGTATTACAAAGTTCAGTAAGTATTTACGTTACAATTTCATAATTTGGTATGTAAAAAACAATAATACGTAATATTTATGATTGAATAAAGATAAATGTAATGTCGTTAGTACGTTGGGAAAACGTGTGTACCATTATAACTGGTATATAGGCATTTAAATCGATATGGCATGTAAATTGTTGAAACCATTAGAAATTGTTTCATGTAAGGGATAGCTCGAGTAGCCAGAAAAGTGCGGTGTCGGTGCGCGGGGTGCGATAGAAAGCTCATACTACAAGGTTAGTGTAGTTGGTTATGGCAGGCGAATGATCGGTGAAATGTGAATTGCAGTTCGTCAGTACTTTCGTAGTGTGCGATGTGATTTGACATATTGCAAAATTAAAACATATATGCAGGCAGCCATCACCAGTGCCAATACCCACTACATTGAGAGTGCATTACGGTGTTGGAACCGTTCGGGAAGGTCCAGATGGTGTGGATTTGAGCGGTTTTCCGCAAGCCACTCTAGTACACTCAGACAACGAGAATGCTCGAATCTCAGATGTGATGCGTTTGCTTACCCGGAGTTTTTCATTGTACCCCAAGGTGTGTAGCGTCATCGTACAAAGGCTTTGGAGCTGGTGTCTCACAGATATCAGATGAGAGTTGAGAACATTGCTATGCACTGGTGCGTGAAAGGGGTTTGTACAAGGGTGCCAACGCCGTAGATACGAGTGTGTGCTGCGGTGCAACCGGGCCCATTAGAAGCTGTGCAAGGTGCACCGGGAGGTGTGAGCAGATCGGGCTGCCCGCATGTTGGCGAAGAGATGGAAGATGCTCGTGACAAAGACAATGCGGTACATGGAGGAGAGGTACAATGGTCACGCCATGGCGAGGGAACAGGACAAGCTGATGAAGGGGAGCATATTGAATACATAGTGCAGCAGATGGAGTACGATGATCAGACGGCATGGGCTGAAGAGGAAGCTGTACAGAAGGATGACGAGGATAGCTCGGATGAGGATGTTTGATGATAGGAGTAGTCTAACCAGGAGTAGTCCACTGTGAAGTGCGAGCAGGTCGGTTGTCCTTGGAGGGTGTACGCATGTAGACCCAAATATGAGACTCATTGAATTGTGTCGAAGGTGGAGCCGCACTCCTGAATTCTCAGTACTGTTTTGTCGAGGCATCGTAACGTAACGTCTGCCTTTGTAGCCAATTTGACGTATGGAGAGATAGTGGAGAAGAAAGACATAGAGGCCACGCACATCATAGTAGCTATTGAGAAGAAATTCAAGTACAAGATTAGCTATGCGAAGGCGTGGCGTGTGAAGCAGAAGGCGTTGGAAAAATATTTCGGCTCTTTCGAGACGGCGCTCGACAATCTTACTCGTATCTTAAGGTGTTGCACGACAGGAACCCAGGTACGTATATCGATGTGCAGGACAAGCCTTCCACAAGTCCGCTAGGATATGCGATGTTGCAGAGGGCCTTCTTAGCATTTTGTGCATGCATCGAGGCATTAAGGCACATACTGCCGGTGATCTCAGTTGACGGGACCTTTTTGACCGACAAATACAAGGGGCAGATCCTGATGCCCATAGGCGTTGATGGCCACAACCAAATATTGTCGCTGACCATCGCATTCATGAAAAGTGAGAATTATACTTGAGAGATCATGTGGAGATGATCCCATCTTTGTGATGAGTAATTGACCTTTGGTTGAAGGAAAATTGAGTTTGTTTTGGGTTTTTTCGTGAAGTCTTATCTCGGCGTTACCTTGTTAAGTTGTAGTCATATCGACTTGTCCATATCGACTTGTCGCTCGTTCGACCATGTAGGATGCCATACGACCACGTTTGGTCGTGGTCGAATTCGTTCGAGGCGTCGACCACGTTGAGGTGTTCTCGGTAAAGCGGCGGTGGTCGGAAGGCGTTACGACCACGTTGCGAGTATCGGGTTCGGTAGAAACAACGTCGAGTACTTTGGCCGTGGTCGGAAGGGTTTACGACCACGTTGGCAATTGGGAGCGTTCGATCACGTTGTAGCGCTCAGGCTTCGACCACGTTGCGGAGCCCTCGGAAGATTTGACCGTGGTCGGCACTCGGCGCTAGGGTTTACGATCACGTTGTGGGATCGGAGCCTCGACCACGTTGGGCGGTCGGGCGTTCGACCACTTTGGCCGTGGTCGGTGGGCGTCACGACCACGTTGTGGGAGCTCGAGGCCTCGACCACGTTGTGGGAAAGGAGCCACGACTACGTTGTGGCACTCGGTGGTGCGACCGCGTTGTGCGCTCGGAGAGCTACGTCCACATTAGCGCGAGAATTGAACGTGGTCGAAACCGCGTTCGACCACGTTATCGGTTGGATGACCGTGGTCGTGCGGGATCACTAAAATTGGTCGTGAGGGTGCATTTCATGTCCGATTACGGTGAGGTTTGGTCGGTTGGGTTCCTTGTGATGTTGTGGACCTTGTAGACTGGTTTGTTCTACATTTTGACAAGGTTTGGTAAAATCTAATTTCGTGAAAAGAGACTTGAGCTCTGTGAGCTGTGCAGAGTATGGATCAGTGCTATGTGATGGTTTTGTTGTCTTTGTTGGTTGCAGGAACCAGGAGACAGTCTTGGTGAGGCTTAGGAGGTCGGGACTAGACAAGGGAGTTGTTGAGGTCCGAGCGACGTGGAAAAGCGAAGAGGACGTGTCGTGCCCGTGTGGTGTAACATGGACAACAAGGCGGTGGAGGAAGCTTCGGGAAGGCGCGGAGGGGCATTTTGGAGAAATGACAAAGCTGCGGGGGAAGCTGTCCACTGGGAAAGCACTGTGACCACTGGAGAGGCTCTGTGAGAGCTCTGTGGAGTTGGTGGTGCTATTGGGCAAAGCAGTGAAGCCGTTGCCACTGGGTAATGGGCAAAGCACTGGAGGCCTGCAAAGCACTGGACTCTCTGTAACGAGTGGTCTGTTGAGACCCGTTAGCGTGTGAGACTATAAATAGAGAGGTTAGGTCTCAGGAGCGAAGTGAGGTTGTCCCCCGAGTGCTCTGAGCCTTATTGTTCTATTGTGTGAGTTGTCTCTGGGTAGAGCATGGATGCTCGTGTACCTCCGATGGAGTGGTCAGAAACCTCCATGTGCAATAGAAAAGATTGGATTCATCTCTCGTATCTATTTCGCTTGTGTTCTTGAGATGATCTGTTTGATCTATTTGCTCTCTTTTTGTTCTGACTGTTATTTGTGTTCTACTTGAGTTTTGGCTTGTGTTTCTTTGCTCAGAACAGGGAATCTATCTAAAGACTATTTGGCCATTTCATTCCCGAGAGCCGAGTTGAAATCGGAGAAATCTCTTGATTCTCGCCTTAGCCTCCCGTGCTCGCTCGTTTTTCGACTTTGGTCTTCTCTCGTACCTTGCTTAGATCTCGATTTTCTTGACCAATCTACTTCTAGAGATCTTATCCTTGCTAAGTTTGAAGTTTCTTGCGTTCTGGATTTGTAAATCAAAAGTTCTTCAAATTCTTGCTCTGTGGTCGTGCGCCCGACAAAACAGTATTTACTATGCAGCTCGCAATTTTCGGTCTTACGACCACGACGAGTTTCGGTGGTCGTACGCTGCAGCTCGGTGCCGACCACGTCTGTCTTTCGTCCAAGTTTCGCTCGATCGGTTCCTTCGACCACGGTCAAAACCCGACACGCTTTCACGATTACGACTACGGTTGTCTTGATTCGACTTCTTGTTTTATTGTTGCTGTGTTCGGTTGAGCGTTGTTTTCTGACTTCTTAGCTCTCTAGCTAAAGGAGAAGAAGAACTTTGGGAGGAAGTTTTAAAGGCACCATTCACCCCCCCTCTGTTGCCATTTCGGTCCTTCAATTGGTATCAGAGCCGGTTAGCTCTTCCTGATAGATCTTTAACCGGACTCAAGAGCCATGGCGACAGACAAGTACTCGACCAAGCCCCCGATCTTTGATGGGATGGATTTTCCATTCTGGAAGAGCCGGATGGAGACCTACATCCAGGCTCAGGGCTACGCCATTTGGCGAAAGGTCAAGGTCCGATTCGTTGTTCCGTGATGAGAACATCAATGCCGGGAATATGGCTGATGTTGAGGCTAACGCAAGAGCGAGGAACATCATTGTTCAGGGTTTGAGTAGAAGCGAGTTTGATCGCATCTCTCACCTGACGTCGGCCTTCGATATTTGGGTGACCCTCAATGCTTACCATGAGGGCACCACCCAAATAAAGACGGTGCGACAAGACCAGTTCAAGCGCGACTACAGCAAATTTGAGATGCTTGCTGGTGAGTCCCTAGACGAGTGCTTTTCTCGCTTTCATAAGATTCTGAGCAACCTCCGAGCCGTCGGTCTCACATACTCCGACTCGGATAACGCTCGGCATTCTTTCCGCTCGATCTTAGGGTTTGGGAAATGAAGGTGACCACCATCAAGGACACCACGGACCTCTCGACCCTGACTCTTGATGCGCTTTACTCGCGCCTTAAGACTCACGAGATTGACATAGTCTCTCGTCGGTCGAAGTCTCAGTCGATGGCTTTAGTCACTGATCCCACTGCTGCTTCTGGTTCCTCTGCTGACTCTCTTGGCGGGTTCTCCCTATCGCTCTCGTGATGTAACCGATGATCGCTTAGGCGGTTAAAGGATGAACAATCGCCCTTCTTGCTCGTAAGTTCTCCCATGCTTACAAGAGGAGGAGGGACGGAAAGAAAAGAGGACCGATGATTTGCTTTGAGTGTGGTGGCCCCAACCACATTCGAGCAAACCGTCCCAAGTTGGGGAAAGGCAAAGTCGACTACGGCGGTTCGGCAAGAACGACTACTCCGACAAGAACCGCAACAAGAAGGCCCCAACTCCGACGCAAGGCAAGAAGCCGTTCGCGACTTTGGGAAGGCCAAGAAGCTCTTCCACCGCGTCCTCGCCGCCTTGACGACCTCGACCTCGGCGAGGTGGAGGGATGGAGCGACGACGACGGACGGGTGATCAAGAACCCAAGAGCGGCGACGACTTCTCCGGCATGTGCTTCATGGCCCTCGAGGCGAGATCACGACACGATCTCTATTCGACTCGACGAGGTATGTCCCTCCTATGACCAACGAATGCGCTTTTCTTAAGCTAGGAGGTTTTCATGCTAGATCTAGAGCTAGATGTAGCGAGTTGGAGAAGGAAGTAGATCGTTTGTCACGGAGCTTTCTTTACTTATATCTGCTCCCTCCGTGACGATTGTGATACATGCCTTTGCTTTGTTGGGAGATATGGAGAAGTTAAGGACTTCTCATGATAGTGTGACCTCGAGCTTGATTTGCTTAAGGTGGAGAATATTAGTCTTCTTCTTTGAGATTGAGATGAGTAGGGTGGTTCTGTTTCCTCTACTACTATTGAGACTATTTCTTGCACCTCATGTGAGGATAAGGATAATGCTTTTAGAGGTCTTTACACTATGCTTCTCGATCTACCCGAGACTTGTGAAAGTTGTAATAACTTAAAGATGAATCTAAAGCAGGCGGATCATAAAATTCTTGAGTTACAAGCTTTTTACTTGAGCCTATTGCTTCATGTGTGAATTGTCCTAAATCGATCACGAGCTTGAATCATTACCAAACAGTTTCAAGAAATGATTGATCATGATAAGAAGTTGGCTCGGTTTGCTTCTAAGGACCTGTTAGCTCACCATGCATTAGTTATAACAAACTAAAATCTAACTTGATTGCATTGGATGAGAAATGTGTGAAGCTAACTAAGGACCTACTAGAGAAGCCACCTTGTGCTTGTAATGTGGTTGTGGAGAAGGGGAAGCCCGGGTAAGGTAGAGGCGCCTAGCGATGCGAACCAACTGCTAGCGATGGGGATCGTCCCTTCTCGTCGGTACCGTGCGTGCACAAGCCGATCTTCCCTCTCGCTGTTGGTTCTTCTTCTACTCCCTTACCTTCTGCTGTTTCTCCTCCTCCTTGCTCTTCTTGCACCTCTCTCTTTCGGGAGTGTCAGTACCTTATGAACACTCTCGAGAAATTTGTAGGAGGCAAGAAGGATCTCAATCTTATTCTAGACCAATCAAAGATTTGCAAGTTCAAACAGGGTCTAGGATATGATTTCCGTGAGGATGTGAGGAAGCATCCACCTGCCGTGCTCAGACCAATAGCCGCAGGTGTGATCGAGGTCAAGCCCAAGAACAAGAAAGTTCAATTTAGATCGTGGGCTTTGTCCAAGGGATTTCGACGACAAGGTGATTTCACCGCGACTTGACCTCTCGGGCGAAGCCATCTCATGCTACTTTACCCCTCGGAGGCGGTATCATTGCACCTTCCGTCGAAGGATGGGCATTTGTTTGACCATTGCTTCAAGCGCGCCAAGATCGTGCGAAGAGACCGTGCTGAGTCTCTTAGGCGTATTCAGGGTCAGCCCCAGACCTTGAGTGCACCTAAGACCAACACGAGGTCTAGGTTTGCTACTGTTGGTAGCTTTGGGCGACCGAGGACTTGGTTTTTCCGAGTCTTCGTTTTTAGTCCTCGTGCTCCCTCTAGTCGTGACTTCCGCCATCCCGAGGGTAGATCTCGTTTCCATCGAGATGCCTACCCGTGGCGTGATCGGCGTCTTCTTGGGTGCTCGACTCGCTCTCCGTAGCGGTCGGACCCGGCAATGACTTCAGTGCGCACATAGACCTTCCGATTCTTTGAGCGACGGAGGCGTAGGGTAGTTAGAGGTCGGTCGTGCAGTGACTACTTCTTACGCTCGACGTGTGACTCGAGATTGGGTGCCAAAATCTATGTTGATTTATCCCATCGAGACTTTGCTCTCTTGTTGACTCGGGTTCGCGGGCGGGGAAGGAAAGGTTTGGCTTGTAGACTCGGGTGTTCACGACACATGACCGGAGATTCCGTTGGTTTTCTTCCTTGCCGTGCTCCGGTGATGAGACGATCACCTTGGAGACGCCTCTTACAGGCGAGTCATCGCCAAAGGTACAGATCTTGCATTAATGATTCATTTGTTTTAAAAGATGTTGCCTTGGTTAGTAAGCTGCGGTACAATTTGCTTTCGGTCTCTCGACCACCGATGACGACTTTGAGGTGAGTTTTAAGAAAAACAATTGCAAAATTCTTGATTCTTGGTAGTCCGGTTTATGGATTTCTCGTTTTGGGAGGATCTTTCGTGCTGATTTTTCTGAGTCTTCTGGTGATTCTCTCCGGTGTTTGGTTGCTTCTGAGTCCCGTGATCTTTCCTTCTGGCATATGAGACTTGGTCATATTGGTTTTGATCATTTGACCCGAGTTAGCGGTCACGACCTCATTCGTGGTTTGCCAAAACTCAAGATGGTCAAAGATCTAGTTTGTGCTCCTTGCCGCACGGCAAGATGGTTGCCGCTTCCCATCCTCCGGTCCACGATTACTATGACCGATGCACCGGACACCGCTCCATATGGACACGCTTGGACCACTCGAGTGCAATCGGCGGTGGGAAGTGGTATGTTCTTGTTGTAGTCGATGACTATTCGAGGTACTCTTAGGTGTTTTCTTAGCCTCGAAGGATGAGGCGTTTTCACATTTCGAGGTCTTTTCAAGAGGCTTTCTGTTGAGCTTCCAGGTGCCATACGAGCGATCCGCATGACAATGGCACGGAGTTCACGAATTCCTACTTTGAGAGTTTCGTGGTGAGGCAGTGTAGAGCACCGCCTCTTCTCCATCGTCCCTCGGCGAATGGCGTTGTGGAGAGAAAGAACCGTACCTTGGTCGAGATGGCGGGGCGATGCTTGATGAGTACTCTACACCGCGGAAGTTTTGGGTGAGGCTATAGCCACCGCGCCATGTTTCCAATCGAGTTTTCTTGGGCACACTTGCACCGCACTTCTTATGAGTTGAGATACGGCGAAAGCCCGGTGTTTCTCATTTTCGTGTGTTTGGTTGCAAGTGTTTTATTCAAGTCCGGAACCTAGATAAGTTCGAGTCACGTTCTTGTGATGGACTTTTTCGGGCTACTCGACTTCTTCAGGGCCTATAGGGTGCAGGCTGCGAGTCTAGTAAAATGGTGGAAACACGTGAGGTAACTTTCGATGAGGCCGGTCAGGGACTAGGCCCGATATCTCGAGTTCACTAGAGCGATCGAGACCATCTTTGTGGATGATGAGGATGATGGAGATGAGGGTTGTCCACCCGATCCAGGTCCCTTCTCCACCCCTTGAGGTGCCTTCTTCCACCGCACCTCGAGGTGATCAGCCCTTACCTTCTGCTTCTTCTGGAGCTAGTGGCTCTGTTCCTACCCGTCGTGTAACGAGGTAGAGGCCACTTCTTCATCTCATTCAGGACCTCCAAGACATATCCAAAAATCTCATCCTTCTGAGCAGATGATTGGAGATCTATTTGAGCGAGTCACACGTTCCAAGTCTGGCGTGTCACTTTTCTGTCTCCACTCTGCCTTCGTAGCTTCCTTTGAGCCCAAGGACGTTTGCCATGCTTTATCTGACGAGTCTTGGGTCAACGCCATGCATGAGGAGCTAGAGAGTTTCGAGAGAAACAAGGTCTGGACGCTTGTTGAGCCCCCTCGAGATCAAAATATCATTGGAACCAAATGGGTGTTCAAGAACAAGCAAAGTGAGGATGGGGTAGTCATTCGAAACAAGGCTAGGCTGGTTGCACAGGGGTACTCCCAGGTTGAGGGTCTGGATTTCGAGGAGACCTTTGCCCTGTAGCTCGTCTTGAGGCCATTAGAATTCGCTTGCCTTTGCGGCTTCTAAAGGTTTCAAGCTTTACCAGATGGACGTCAAGAGTGCCTT
The DNA here is from genome assembly GCA_036346245.1 of Bonia amplexicaulis. Taxonomy (NCBI): domain Eukaryota; kingdom Viridiplantae; phylum Streptophyta; class Magnoliopsida; order Poales; family Poaceae; genus Bonia; species Bonia amplexicaulis. The sequence continues at coordinate 157,497 of JAYGGG010000376.1, read as the reverse complement.
TCTCAATGGCTTCATTGAGGAAGAAGTCTATGTCAGACAGCCTCCAGGTTTCGAGAACCCCAAATACCCAAGTCATGTCTTCAAGCTTTCCAAAGCGTTGTATGGACTTAAGCAAGCCCCTAGAGCTTGGTATGAGAGGTTTAAGTCCTATCTATTGAGATGGGTAAAGTTGACAAGACCTTGTTCATTCGCCGGCTTGGTAATGACCTTCTGCTCGTCCAAATTTATGTCGATGACATCATCTTTGGCGGCTCTTCCCATGCTCTAGTTTCACAGTTCTCGGATGTCATGAGCACCGAGTTTGAGATGAGCATGATGGGTGAGTTGACTTTCTTCCTTGGCTTCCAAATCAAGCAGACTCGGGAGGGTACCTTCTTGCATCAAGGCAAGTACACCGTGATCTCCCGAGACGATTCGACATGTGTGATGGAAAGCGGTGTCGACTCGATGGCTTCTACGGCCACACTTGACCCGAGATGAGGACGGCGAGCCGTTGATCAAAAGAGTTCGAAGTATGATTGGCTCTCTCTTGTACCTCACTGCCTCGAGACCGGACATACACTTCTCTGTGTGTCTTTGTGCTCGGTTTCAGGCTTCTCCTCGCGTGTCTCACCGCCAAAGGTGAAGCGCATCTTCGGTACCTTGAGCTACCATTGACTATGGTATCGGTACTCTTCCTCATCCTGTCTATCCCTTAGAGCCTATTCAGATGCAGACTTTGCCGGCTGTAGGATAGATAGGAAGAGCACTTCGGGCACCTGCCAGTTCATTGGCACTTCTCGTTTCTTGGTCTTGAGGAAGCGTCCGGTGTTGCACATCCACCGCAGAGGCCGAGTGCGTTCTTTGCGACCGATTCTTTGTAGCCAAGTGCTGGATGGTCTCGACTCTGGGACTTTGGGTTAGCTATCGATCGTGTACCGCTCTTTTGCGATAACACGTCTGCGATTAGCATTGCTAAGAACCCAGTGCAACACTCTCGGACCAAGCACATCGATATCAGATATCATTTTCTTCGAGACCATGTAGAGAAGGGTGACATAGTGCTCCAGTTTGTGGAGAGTGACCACCAGTTGGCTGATATCTTTACCAAGCCTTTGGATAGCATGAGGTTTTCAGCTCTGCGGGGAGAGCTTGGGGTGGTTTGTCCTTATGGACTGTTGTGAGGGGGAGCTTGGACTTTACTGCTTTACTATATTGATTATGCTTCATCTCATCATCTTCATTGCATTGCATTTACGGGTGCATTGGGATTAGTCCTTCTAGCATAGGTTAGAGTTTCTCTTCTTTGAGTTGCTTAGACTTCTTGCTCTTATCTTGTGCTTTCAGGATAGCTGTTTCTTATCTCACTAGGTTGAGCTCACTCACTTCTTTTAGGTTCTAGCGAGGTTGGGCCACCCTCGGGTAGACAGGGTACGTGTTTGCTCTCTAGTGTGCGTTTTCTCGACAGTTGTTGTCCTGGAGACATATGGGGTAGATGAGAGTCAGTCTGAGCCACAGTATCCTCTATATCTTATCTATGCTTTAAGGACTGCCTGTTTTCTTGATTCATTTGCCAGCTCTTGATTTTTATTGCTTTGGTTCAGGGGGAGTTCATTTGGGAACTTCTAGATTTTAATGATGACATAACTCAACTTGAACTGAAAGTTGCATCAAATGTTAAAAGGAGTCTGGATGTTCTTCTTTTGTATTTGTAACATAACTTAATGGAGCCTTGATTATTATCCTTTCATGACATGTTTTCTTTATATTACATCTTGCCATGATTTAAGCTCCATTGCTAATTTGATCATGACTTTATATGTGTAGTCAAGTCTTTGCCATGATAGGTTAATTAAAACGCTAAATTTAATCAAATTCCTGTCATGTTCATATTTGAGACTAGTCAGCTTTGTGTTATCCTTTTATGGTTCTTGCCATGTCAAATAGGCTGAGTTGAGTCTTGAATCTTAGTTGAGTAATAGATTGAGCTATATAGTTTCTTGATGACACATAAGTTAGTACAATCTATCAAAAAAGAGATCTTTACGTGCGAAAAACCGATCTCACCAATTCCTTCTCATGAGACGGCTTGCCATTGCACAAGGCACGAACTCAAGGGAGATTTGGATGACCAAGATCATTTCCTTAAGCTTCTCGCTTGGAATGATCGCATAAGGCTTGAGGTCTAGCACATGACAAAATATGATTGAAAACAATCATGAGATCTCTAAAGAAAAATGTCATTTATGCTCAATTGCTAAAATTTCAAGTGTACTTAAACAAATGTATCATTCTTGCATAAATAGCACTCTAGTTGGCTCAACACTAGCTTCTCGATTCCATTTAGCTCATTGACATGGCTTGCATCATTTGTGGATATCATTAGCTAGACTAAAATCTTATTTGACTTGACTTGCTAAGCACTTCAAATTAAAAAAAATCAGATTATACCATCTGTTAGCTTAGCTTCTACATACATAGTCATGATCTTTGTAGCATACTTGTATGTTATGGCTTGGTGTAATACATTTGGTCATTTTGGATAATTCTCATGGCTTTGCATACCTTGAATAATCAAATCAGCCATTCCATCCATCATTTTGACTTATTCTCTCTTGCATACTTGATGTGTTTATTGCCAAAAGGGGGAGAATAGATTGGAGAAAAAGAAAATTTCTCAACTTCTGGGAACTTGCTAGAGCTTTGGAGATCAATTTGCTCTTTATGTGTTGCTCTAGTGTTCCTTCTGTCGACATGGTCATAATTTCATTTTCTTTCCATTGGACCATGTCGGCTTCTACAAACTCAACTTCATATTTTTTGGTGTTTGTCAATATACTCATCAAGGGGGAGATTGAGAGATTATGTGGAGATGATCCCATCTTTGTGATGAGTAATTGACCTTTGGTTGAAGGAAAATTGAGTTTGTTTTGGGTTTTTTTCTGTGAAGTCTTATCTCGGCGAAGTTGTAGTCATATCGACTTGTCCCAGCTCGTTCGACCATATAGGATGCCATACGACCACGTTTGGTCGTGGTCGAATTCGTTCGAGGCGTCGACCACGTTGAGGTGTTCTCGGCAAACCGGCGGTGGTCGGGGCGTTACGACCACGCTGTCGAGTATCGGGTTCGGTAGAGCAACGTCACGAGTACTTTGGCCGTGGTCGGAAGGGTTTACGACCACGTTGGCAATTGGGAGCGTTCGATCACGTTGTGGCGCTCGAGCTCGACCACGTTGCGAGCCCTCGGAAGATTTGACCGTGGTCGGCACTCGGCGCTAGGGTTTACGATCACGTTGTGGGATCGGAGCCTCGACCACGTTGGGCGGTCGGGCGTTCGACCACTTTGGCCATGGTCGGTGGGCGTCACGACCACGTTGTGGGAGCTCGAGGCCTCGACCACGTTGTGGGAAAGGAGCCACGACTACGTTGTGGCACTTTGGTGGTGCGACCGCGTTGTGCGCTCGGAGAGCTACGTCCACGTTAGCGAGAATTGAGCGTGGTCGAAACCGCGTTCGACCATGTTATCGGTTGGATGACCGTGGTCATGCGGGATCACTAAAATTGGTCGTGAGGTGCATTTCATGTCCGATTACGGTGAGGTTTGGTCGGTTGGGTTCCTTGTGATGTTGTGGACCTTGTAGACTGGTTTGTTCTACATTTTGACAAGGTTTGGTAAAATCTAATTTCTGTGGAAAAGAGACTTGAGCTCTGTGAGCTATGCAGAGTATGGATCAGTGCTATGTGATGGTTTTGTTGTCTTTGTTGGTTGCAGGAACCAGGAGACAGTCTTGGTGAGGCTTAGGAGGTCGGGACTAGACAAGGAGTTGTTGAGGTCCGAGCGGCGTGGAAAAGCCGAAGAGGACGTGTCGTGCCCGAGTGGTGTAACATGGACAACAAGGCGGTGGAGGAAGCTTCGGAAGGCGGCGGAGGGGCATTTTGGAGAAATGACAAAGCCTGGGGAAGCATCCCACCGAAAGCACTGTGACCACTGGAGAGGCTCTGTGAGAGCTCTGTGGAGTTGGTGGTGCTATTGGGCAAAGCAGTGAAGCCGTTGCCACTGGGTAATGGGCAAAGCACTGGAGGCCTGCAAAGCACTGGACTCTCTGTAACGGGTGGTCTGTTGAGACCCGTTAGCGTGTGAGACTATAAATAGAGAGGTTAGGTCTCAGGAGCGAAGTGAGGTTGTCCCCCGAGTGCTCTGAGCCTTATTGTTCTATTGTGTGAGTTGTCTCTGGGTAGAGCATGGATGCTCGTGTACCTCCGATGGAGTGGTCAGAGAAACCTCCATGTGCAATAGAAAAGATTGGATTCATCTCTCGTATCTATTTCATTTGTGTTCTTGAGATGATCTGTTTGATCTATTTGCTCTCTTTTGTTCGATTGTTATTTGTGTTCTACTTGAGTTTTGGCTTGTGTTTCTTTGCTCAGAACAGGAATCTATCTAAAGACTATTTGGCCATTTCATTCCCGAGAGCCGAGTTGAAATCGGAGAAATCTCTTGATTCTCGCCTTAGCCTCCTGTGCTCGCTCGCTTTTCGACTTTGGTCTTCTCTCGTACCTTGCTTAGATCTCGATTTTCTTGACCAATCTACTTCTAGAGATCTTATCCTTGCTAAGTTTGAAGTTTCTTGCGTTCGGATTTGTAAATCAAAAGTTCTTCAAATTCTTGCTCGTGGTCGTGCTTGACAAAGCAGATTTCTTGTGCAGCTCGCAATTTTGGTCTTACGACCACGACGAGTTTCGGTGGTCGTCGCTGCAGCTCGGTGCCGACCACGTCATCTTTCGTCCAAGTTTCGCTCGATCGGTTCCTTCGACCACGGTCAAAACCCGACACGGTTTCACGATTACGACTACGGTTGTCTTGATTACGACTTCTTGTTTTATTGTTCTTGTGTTCGGTTGGCGTTGTTTTCGACTTCTTAGCTCTCTAGCTAAAGGAGAAGAAGAACTTTGGGAGGAAGTTTTAAAGGCACCATTCACCCCCTCTGTTGCCATTTCGATCCTTCATACGTGCAACAATCAAGTCACACAAGCCATGCTCTCATCCTTCATCGCCCTGGACATTGCGGGGAGGACCTAGATTCTAGATGTTAACATGCTGAAGGGTGGGAAGGGTCGGCGACAGAGCTGGCATATTAGAAATGATATGGACGAAGCGCAAGCCAGAGCATCTGGTGCACGTTGCGGCGATGCGGTCAGGAGGGGTACATAGCTAGACGATGCAATGCATGTGCTGATCAGTAGGTAGAGCAGCATGTTGTTTACTACTAGTTGTTGGAGACTAGAAATACATTTCCATTATAAACCGTATTTTGTTAGTAGGCACTTTTGACGTGAGGAATGTCGTATTAAATGTATTATATATTTCATGTACCGTTTGTATAATTGCTATATTACATCCTCTTTTCAATAATATAGTTGGTGTTGTGCTGGTAGCCTAGTGTTGCTTTATTTATTTACTTACAAGTTCTATTTACTATTACTTTACATGAGATATTTTTTGGTTCCGTATAAATGCTAACTTGGATTCATTTTGCAGGTATGGCTCATGATCTTCGTGGGTCGGACTGGCATTACGGTCAGTTATTTAAATTCAGACAAGCTTATTTTCTCGTCTTTTCGCATTCAATTAGTCACATAGGAAGTCATCCAACAATATTAACATATCAGTTTTCTTCTGTGTACGAATTCCCGGTAACATCATAATATCACTTACCATCGTACTTACCAATCATTCTAAGTTCAGTCGTTCTTAAAAAATGTTTCACAAATTTTTTAATGCTCCAACAACATACAATGACCATAAACTTTTATTACAAATGCAGCAGATTATCTTCTAGTTATAATCTAAAAAATTCACAAAATCTATAAAATTCACAGGGTGGCATTTGCAGTCACCCTATGGGTGGGCGACATGCAGTCGCCCTATGGTCGATTTGATCGATTCGGTCAGGCGATCGAACTCGTGGCGAACGGCTTGCGAGCATGTTCTTGTCGCTGGCCATTGACGACAGATCCATCGCCAACCATCGGGTGACTGGAGCCTATTTCTGTAAAAAATGTTGCCGTGGGTATATTTCTGTTATTTTGAATAAAAAATAGATTATTCGTAAAAAATTCTTGATAGAACTACAAGAGAGAGACGTTCACATTTTACAAGTAAAAAAAGTCTTTATTTCATATTTTTTTAGAAACTTAATAACAAAAACATTGAAAATTGAAAGTTATAGAGCCTAGCCGCACACATCGCTTGGGGGCACTTCTCTAGTTGTGAATAAAAACATCTACACCTAATTCCTCAGAGAACGTTAATACACTATTTGGGTTGGTATTTCGGGAAGTATATATTGCATAAAAAGGAATACGCAGCCGGAGTTGACGCCCGGTCAAGCGGGGTCGACTAATTATCACACATTCACACGTTCTCAAAACGCCACCACACATTTAAAGTAGACGACGGTGGCCGCGACCGCGACGGGTCACCACCCACGGGTCCCCGAACTAGTCGTGCTGCAGCGAGATCATCTAGGTCCACATTCCGCTTTGGAAATGCTGCTCCAGAGATTGGCACGTAAATCTCAGGTACGTTGCAGGCGCTAGGCAGCGCCGTTCGTTCGGTGCGAACGCGGCCAGCATGCGCGCCTCACGCCCGCGGGGCCGAGCTTGTCTTTGCCCTCTGCGATCGGCCCCCGGAGGCACGCGCGCGGAGCGGAGAGCACCGCTGCGCAAGCAGAGCGGCCGACGTGGGTGCATCCAACTGTCAAGGAGAAGCAGACCGGTATGGAGGCATAGCCAGGGAGCTGACGTGAAAGAGCCACGGGCCGGATTGGCCGACAGAAGAGGAAAACAGAGCAAAGGAAATGTACCAGGAGGCTGACTAGAGCGAGATAAATATGTGGTCTAAGATTTTTTATCAAGATTATTAATAATTCAAGAGCTTTTTTATTTATCTAAACCAAATATACAAATAACGTCTAAATCAATTAGGTATATCTAAATACACAAACAATCCAAGTATATGCTAAAAGTTTGTAAATCTAGGACGATAAGCAATCAATTTAATTCTAGGAATGTAAATTGATTGAATGTAAATTGAGCATAAGAAAACAAACCACAATTGATACGATCGCTTTTTACCATGGTATTCAGAGACTTGCCAGTCGCTCTTAGTTCACATTGAGGTTAGCCTAAACAAATTGGATCAGCTCCATGAATTAAACCGAAACACCTCAATCCACTAAGGTTGCTCTTCCCCCACTCCGAAGATAGCGAGCACCACACCACTCATAATTCGTCGGGTCTTCTCACAACCTTCTTCGAGAAGATCACCACGTACGGCGTTTCCAACACCGTCTAGGTAGTTCGAAGTCCAGTAGACCACGCAACACATAGCCGGTAGTTTCGAAGTCCGGTAATACCGCGCAACATATACCAATAGTTCTTCTTCTTCTTTTGGAAATTTTAACAATGCTATTATACATCATTCAAAGCTTTGTAATTTCTTCCCCATTTGAAATTTACAAATTTAAAGCCATTTACGTTGTTTTTCATTATTAAGGGGAGTTCATTTTATGCTATTATTCATCTTTCTCCTCTTTTTTGCATTAATCACCAAAAAGCAATACAACATGATAAGCCAAAGAGGAGATTGTTCAAAACATGGAGCTTGATATCAATTAATTCATATTCAAACTTAAAGAGGTCATAAAGAGTATGAAATAAGCACATATGACCAAATGAAATGATAAAAAACACGGTGGAGGCTCGGCGAGGTAGGCTACGAGGTGGCCGGCGAATGGGCAAAATGGAACCCCGGCGACGAGGTGAAGGTGGTGACACGGGTATAACGGCGAGGAACGGCGGAATCACTGGCGGTGAGGGAAAAACGGCAGTGACGGCGTGGTAGCAGCAACGACAGGTTGGAGATGTAGGGTGAGCATGGGGTAGAACACGGCATGGTGAAGTTAGATAAATTATCGGTTAAGCCAGAAATCCACTGGAGACGGCACCTTTGATGGCAAAGTCGGAAATGGCGATTTCCGAGCAAAGCTCATTTTCTGTCGATTGGCTTCACGAAAAATTAAGTAAAAATGGTGGATAATTTGCTTAGAGACTAGGACACAATATGACATGAACAAAAATCAAATAACTCCCTGAAAAAGTAGTGTACGCGACGAAATGGTTTTAGTGTCGTGGCTTGATAAGGTCAATAAAGACTCGGGGGTCTTCATGTGATAGCAATGGAAGCATGACGTAGAACGCATCGAGGCGAACTCAATGGTATAGACAGCTCGGCTAAAGGACATCGGATGGTGGCAGAATGCGGTGGAGAAGACCTTCGGCGATCGGCGGGTGACGTCGGCATTCCGGGCAAACGGAAAGAAGATAGCGGGTGAAGTTTGCAGCGAAATGAAGAGGGGAATACGGGGAACTCGATGCTCACCTCAGTTGTGGTGGAACATGCATGGTCGGCCAACGACGATGAGAGAAACGGCAGCGTGATTTGGCCCACGGTGGCATCGATGCTCCGGCGAAGTTCCGGCAAAGGCGAGGGAAGCACCGTGAAGGTGAAGCCGGTGATGTGGTCAATTGTGACGGAACTGCACTGTATGTAGCACAAATGACCGAAGAATGTCGTTCGGTTTGCGAGAGAAAAACGCCGATTGCGGAGAGGAGGAAGGGAGAGAGAGAGAGGATATGAAATTTTCGGGGTTAGATGACGATGAGAAGGGGCTCACGGTGCTCTCTTTTATAGGGACTGAGGAGGACGGGAAGGGAGATCAAGCGACAATGTTAATTCGGGCGACGGTTTCATTTTCGTGTAAATGCACATGAAGAAGGGGAAACGATTAAGAATAGAGGAGTCTTGATGAGATGGATTGAATGCACTTGATTGTGCAAAGAATCGTGAAAGAAATCATGAGGATTGAAAGCTTCAAATGGCCTGCCATGGCGTCTGCGCTCGGGACCAAAATGAAACGCTTCGAAGAAGAAGAAAGAGAGGAGAGAGAAAATGGAGGCAAAAAAATCTAGAAAAAATTGAAAAAATAAAATAAATTCAATAATTCAATAAAATTCTACAAAAATCCTTGGAAAATGAAAAGGTCAAATAAAATAATTTCGGATATAATTGAATTTTATTTTAACAATTCAAAATATTTTTATTTTCTAAGCTTTCATTTAATCCAAATAAATTCAAGTAGGCTCCAAAAATTTTAAAAGAGGATAGAAATGGATGGATTGAAATTTTTGAAGAATTCGGAAATTTGAATGAGCTTAATCAGAGTTAGGATGAAGGAAAACGAGCCTATGGAAGTATGAAAAGAGATAAAAAGAATAAACTGATTTTATTTTTATACTGAAAAATCGATTTATGACGTCAGTAGGGGAAATGATTTTTGTGGAATTATTTTTTTGTGGGAAAAGGGATTTATGATGTCAGGGTGATGTCAGCAAGGATTTTGATTTTCTGGCTGAATTATTTTTCAACAGAAAAAGGGTTTTAGTAAGTAACAGGTGGGATTGGGTTTTGGTGGAATAGATCCATGGATGGGGGTGGTGGCTAAGGTGGCACGCGGCTGGCATGGCTGCTGACTGGGCGAGCGGTGTAAGGTGGCGGCCACGTTACCCGCATGTTGGCTCGGCCGCTGACATGGCATAGTCAGCAATGGGTAGCGCACGGGGACCGAGGGCACCAGCGGACGGCGGCGCTACCGGGGTCAACGAGGGGTGCACAAGAGGGGACACGGGGAGTCCAGAGCTAGCTTGCGCGGGGCTCGGCGATGAGAGGAGGTGGCCGGCGACGAGGATGCAGAGGCGGCGGAGTGAGGGCGTCGACGATGAGGGCTCTCCGGCGGCAGATTCGCTCGGTGGAAGGGCGGGGGACGAGCGCACGGCAATGAGGAAGAAGTAGACGGTGTCGACGAGGGATGAGGCGGATCGAGGAGGCCGCAATTGCTCGCCATAGGACCACCAGAGCTCAGTGAAGAGGGGAAACGACGCTAGGGCATCTTGGGCACAGAGAGGAGAAATTGGCAGAGGAGAAAGGGGTGGCGCAGCTAGGGGATCCTCAAGGAGGGCCTTATGATGGAGCGGAGGGAAGCATGAAGCTTCGGGAACTCACCGGAGTTATGGCCAGCGCAATAGCGAGTAAAGGTGAGCCATAAAGGGGATTAAAGGAGGGGGAAAATGGTGGGTATTAGTGTGGAGGCTTTAGGATACTAATGGCATTAATTGCCGGGGCCAACGGGTAGTAACGGTCGGCATTAAAGAGCTCGAGCGGGTGGCAACAATGGCGGTGGCGCGAGGAGGAAGAAGGGGGGGAAGAAGACGATCGACGGGTGGGGTCGGGCTATCGGCAAGAGAGAAGAGAGAGAGGAAGAGCGGACGGACAGATATGTGACGCGTGGCACAAGGAGGAAATCGGGACCGTCGGATGAAGAGTGAAGGGTTAAGTGGAAGGGGACAGGCTAGATTAGATCAGACAGTGGGGGATTAAATCCAAACCGTCAACTAAGAGGCGAATGGGTAAGTGGCTGTGGATGGCTGAGATTAAACCGGGAAAGAGGGATTTGATACAGGCAGTTGAACAGAAATGAAGGGGTAAGTGAGATCGAGCGGTTGGAATTAGATTGACTGAGGGCAGATTGAGCCAGGGATGAGAGAGAGAGCGAGATTAAAAATTCATTTTTGGTTTTCAGAAATACTAGGAAGCTTTAAAAATACGTAGAAAATACCAACTAAAGTCCAAAAATTCCAGAACAAATTCATAGAAATTCTTGGGGATGTTTTAAACTTAGAAAAAATATTTTCAACTTACAGTTGGTCTTTTATTTCTTACAAAAATACTTTTTAGCTTTGAAATTAATTTTTAAAACTAGAAAAACACAGAAAATTCCAGATAAAAGCCAAATGCTTTAAAATAATTAATTTGAACTAGGATTTTATAGAAATTCAAAATACTTTTTATTTAATATTTTTAGATTTTAGTTATTATTTGTTTAGAAAAGCCTTTTTGAACGTTGAAAACAAGCAAAATAAAATCTCCAGAATTTAGGCAACCAAAGAACACTTGATTTTAAATTAAATTAATTTTAATTTTTTTGCTGAGAATTTTGAAATAAATACCTGGTATGTTACACACAGGCATATCTACCCTTTATGGAGCAATTTGATTGCCTCACAGCTGACGACGTGCGCTGGGAGCCGTACTCTGCGTAGGGCAAACTTTGATCCCAATTAATTTTATTTGCCAAGACACAAGCTCTCAACATGTCTTCCAAAATTTAATTTACTCTTTCTATTTGACCATCTGTCTGTGCATGATATGCTGTGCTGAAATTTAGATTTGTGCCCAAAAGTCCATGTAGCTTCTGCCAAAATCTTAAAGTGAATTGAGATCCTCGATCTGACACAATCTTCTTTGGAACACCATGCAAACACACGATTCTTGACATATATAGCTCTACGAGTCTATCTCCAGAATATGTGGTCTTTATTGGAATGAAATATGCGACTTTTGTCAAACGATCTACAATAACCCAAATTGAATCATACCCTGACCTTCTTCTCGGCAATCCAGTTAGAAAATCCATACCAATCTCTTCCCATTTCCACTCAGGTATCTGCAAAGGTTGCAAAACTCCCGCAGGTCTCTGATGTTCAGCATTAACCCACTAGCACACGTCACACAAAGCTACATACTCCGCAATCTCTCTTTTCATACTTGACCACCAATATCTTTCTTTGAGATCTTGGTACATCTTTGTACTTTCAGGGTGAATTGAATATCCAGATTCATGAGCTTTCCTCAAAATTAACTCTTTTATTTCTTTCTTCTCGGGTACAAGAATTCTTTTCCCAAACCAAAGAATACCTTCTTCATCTTCTGAAAATCCTGGTGCTTTACCTTTCTTCATATTATCTTTGATTTCCTTGACATACTTGTTCTCTTTTTGAGCTGCCTTGATCTGGTCCTCTAGAGTTGATTGAACTTCTAAAGTAGTTAGAAATCATTCCTCTACTACTTCTAAATTGAGCCGCTGAAATTCTTCCTGAAGTGCAGACTGTCTATCTTTAATCATCAAACTATTGCAGTAACTTTTTCTACTCAAGGCATCAGCTACTTCCCTAGATGATAATGGATTCCAACATCATAATCTTTTATTAACTCAAGCCACCTTCTTTGTCTTAGGTTAAGATCAGGTTGGGTAAATATATACTTCAAACTTTTGTGGTCCGTGTAAATCTCACAACTATTACCGATCAAATAATGCCTCCATATTTTCAGAGCATGCACGACAACAGTTAGCTCTAAATCATGGGTTGGATAATTCTCCTCATGGGGATGCAATTGCCTTGAAGTATAGGCTACTACCCTTCCTTCTTGCATCAAAACACAGCCCAGACCTTGCCTAGATGCATCACAGAAAACATCAAAATCCTTTCTAATATCTGGAAGCGTTAACACTGATGTAGAAGTTAACTTCTTTTTTAGTTCTTGAAAACTGTCCTCACAAGATTTACTCCATTCAAACTTCTTTTCCTTCTTTAGCAACTGAGTGAGAGATCTTGCAAGTTTGCAAAATCCTTCAATGAAGCGACGATAATAACCCGCTAAACCCAGAAAACTCCTGATCTCTGGTGCTGATTTGGGTTGTGCCCAATTAAGCACATCTTTTACTTTTTCAGGATCTACGGACACTCCTCATGCAGAAATCGCATGACCCAAGAAAGCTACTTTCTTCAACCAGAACACACACTTGCTAAACTTGGCATACAACCGGTGTTCTCTGAGCTTTTCTAAAACTATCCTCAGATGTTCTGCATGTTCTTCCTCATTCTGAGAGTATATCAAAATGTCATCAATGAATACAACAACAAACTTATCCAAATATTTCATGAACACCTTATTCATCAGATTCATAAAATATGCGGGCGCATTAGTCAGGCCAAAAGACATTACTGTAAACTCATACAGTCCATAACGAGTAGCAAACGCTGTTTTTGTATATCTTTTGGTCTAATCTTCAATTGATGATAACCTGATCGGAGATCAATCTTGGCAAAAACAGGTGATCTTGTTAACTGATAAAATAAATCATCTATCCTGGGCAAAGGGTACTTGTTCTTAATTGTCACATCATTCAAGGATCTGTAGTCCACACACATGTGAAAACTGTCATCCTTCTTCTTCATTAGAAGTACTGGTGCTCCCCAAGGCGAAGAACTTGGTCTAACAAAACCTTTCTCTTGCAGCTCCTCAATTTGCTTTTTAACTTCAGCCAGGTCATTTGCAGGCATATGATAGGGTCTCTTGGAAATTGGAGCTGTACCAGGTACTAAGTTAATAAAAAATTCATTTTCTCTATTTGGCGGCATTCCGGCAAATCTTCAGGAATACATCTGGATATTCGCTTACTATGGGCACGTTTTCCAGAGTTACTCCATTCAAGTTGTTCAACCCACATCTGTTCTGAGAAGATGTGTTTGACTTATACTTTACTTGAATTCCTTCAGAGTTGGTAAGAGTAATGGCACGATTGGCACAATCTATCTGCCCTTTATACTTGGTTAACCAATCCATACCAAGTATTACATCTAGGCTCTTGGAGTCTATTATAATAAGATTCGCTAGGAATTTTACTCCATTTATATCTACGGTTGCTCTAGGGCAAACCGTGTTAGTCCTCATTTCCTTTCTAGGTGATTGGACTAGCATAGAGTTCTTTAGCAAATGCATATCCTAATTATATCTTTCAACAAAATCTTTTGACACAAAAAATACGAAGCTCCAGAATTAAATAATGCTGATGCAGGTACTGAGTTGACACGAAACTTACCCAGAACTACGTCGGGTGCATCCTAAGCCGCTTCTGTAGTAACATGATTAACATGTCCTCTGCTCATTGCCTGCGGAGTCCTTGGAGTTTGAGGTGTCCCACGACCCTGACCTACAGATGGAGCTTTTGCTGGTGTAGTCCCCAAGTTGAAACGAACAGGGGTCACAGCTGGGCGCTTTTGAGGATAATTGTTGGCATAATGTCCCATGTTCTCGCAATTGAAACATTGCACTCATGCGACTGCAGTCTTGTTCTGCTGGGGCTGGCCCCCATTACTTACTCAAGGAGCTTGTGGAACCGGGCGGGGTCCAATGAATGGTGTCCTTGGCACACTTGGCACTGAGGGCCTACTGAACGGATGTGGATTAGGACAATGACGAGAATTGCTTGCACCATGTTGAGATTAAAACTTCCTCTTCCGTGACTCATACAATTGACGTTGAGCATCTTCTTGTATAAGGGCCTTATTCACCATGTGCCGGAATATTGGAAAATCATTGGACACCAACTGCACCTTGATGTTGGGATCAAGTCCTTCCATGAACCGCCAAATCTTTGCTGCATCTGTTGCAACATCTTCAGGTGCATACCTGGATAGTTGTGTGAACTTGTTCAGGTACTTAGAAACACTAAGGTTTCCCTGCTGCAGCTTGTGAAACTCCCTTTTCTTCATCTCCATTATTCCCATAGGAATATGGGCAGTGTGAAAAGCTTCAACAAATTCAGCCCACGTGATGGTTTGCACATCTTGATGAGTAGAACAGTAGTTTTCCCACCAATTAGCAGCGATTCCTTTTAGCTGGTGGGAGGCGTACAACACCTTCTCATGGTCATTGCACTGAGCCAACATCAGTTTCTTCTCTAAATCCTTGAGCCAATCATCAACCTCTAATGGATCTACTGAACCCGCAAAGGTAGGCAGTCTGGTCCTCATAAACTCTTCTAGTTTTGACTGCGGTGATTGGATGGGTGCCTGCTGAACTTGGTGGACTTGGTTCTGAGCAAGGGCTTGAAGAAGTTGCAGTTGCATAGCCATCATTTGTTCCAAGTTAGGGGCTTGAGCAGGAGGTGGTGGAATTGGAACATTGCTTTCCTGTTGGGCATTGGCACCACGACTGTTGCCTGCGTTGTTCCTTGTGTTCACCATCTGAAGTGGTAACCGGGGTTAGCAAAACATAAGAGGGAACTAGTATAGGTAAGAGATTAGGGGAAACTAAACAACATCCCAAACCAACACTAAAGAGAGAAGCAAACAACGATTTAAAAGAAACTTAAATTCAAAATAGTTTTAAGAATGGTTGTACCACATGTGCACAAAGGCTTGGTACAGTCCATCTGGCACACCAAAATATAATATAAAACATTTTAAGAACATAGACATTTATTTGGGTACTACTGACTCAACAAACTACTCGTCCTCCAAGATGATACGCTCCTCAGGATCCTCCTCTAGGTCCTCCTCATACTCGCCCATGTGGTGATGTCCACCTCCACACGTGGTGCAGTTGCCTGGTGAGCGAGAACGAGAACGGCTACGACTGAAAGTACGTGACTGACAGCTGGAACGGGAACGAGAAAGACTGCGTCTTCTGTTGGAATCTCCAAGTTGATGACGGGTAGCGGACTAGGGCGCCGCACACTCTTGCGTGCTGTGAGCCTGGTGTGGGCTCCCAAGCGTCGAGTCGACACTTGATTGTTGGCGATGATGGCGAGTGTAGGTGAAGACGGCGTGTGGGTAGCTGCGGCCCTGAAACGCCCCAGCTCGAATTCTGCTACCTGGCACTAGATGAGCTGAGTACGGAGGGTGTTGGAGTGCTGGTAGCTGGAAGTAAGGAGCATCCGAAGTTGTCCAATCTCCTCCAAGGCACTAGTGTAGGTAGCTGCCATCGCCTGAGTAAGCTGAATCTGGTGCGTCAGTTGGGGATCGTCCACTGAGATCTCGAAGGGCTCCGGGTACCTCAGCCTGCTCGTGTGGATGGAAAGAAATAGAAGGGTGACCGTCGCAGGGTGTCCTTGTGCATCTGGCACAGGTCAGCTATAGCCAGACGAGCTGTGTCCTGGATAGCGTCAGAGCAGTGAGTCCAAGGATGCTCGATTGGGTATTTGTGGGAGTCAAATTCCCCTTTCCGTGCATATAGGAATACCTCCATCGACCAAGAATCTTGATCCAAGATCCAGACTTTCCGCCCCCTGAAGATGAGCGGTTGGCAATACTCCAGAAACTGCATGAGCTGTCGAAGAAGGCCAACAAATGCTCCATCATTCTCGCCATGAGAGAAGTAATCCCACGAACCTACAGATGATGATCCGGCCATCTACAGAGTTGAAATAATAGAAAAAATTAGTATAGGAAAATTAGCAAATGAATATAAGGTCAAGAACGAGATACTAAGTAAGAAAAGAGCAGAAGCAAGGAAGCTTAGATTTTTTTAATATACACTTTTTAATACATATGAATCCTTAAGGTTTTGCCATTCTAATCTAGGTCACGTCCAACAGTCAAATTGGCTCTGATACCATCTCTGTCGGGACCCCGGATTTCCAAATCCGGACCCTCTGTGTATTACAGCACTAGTCCCAGATCAAAGCTAGTGCACACAGTCAAACAGTGATGAATACATAACCAACCACGCTTTATTACAATATTAGAGAGTACAGACCAAAATGCCTCTTTATTACAACTGAGGTTTCAAGACCTAAACTCACAAAACACAGCGGAAGCAAAAGAAGCTCTGATTAAGACCCATCAAAACGCCACAAGCAATTGACTGGGGAAGCGCAACCTAGGACTCCGGAAAGCCTTCGTCGTATCCACATGCAAAGTAGTCGTAATCTCCCTCTTGAGCTTCATATTCCTCTGAGATTTGTTTTGAGTGCAGCATGTCAGTACATAAAGTATTCCGTAAGTCTTGGGAAAATACAGTCCGAGAGTTCCCTCCACTCTCGAGATACCAAAACTTTGTTATTAAAAACCAAAATCAAAGATCTACCATGTGAATGCATTCCTTGCCCGCCCTTGACCGTGGGCACGGCTATTCGAATAGTTTAACACTCTACAGAGGATGTACAACTTTACCCCCAGAGATAAATTATCCTAACAGTCACCACGCTTCCTTTGGCATGAGACCTAGATAAAATATCACAAAGCTTTTACCTCACCCTAGTCTAGCTAGACACCACCTACTGAGGTTTCACCACTGAAAGGTTAAATCCACCCAGTCAGAAGCCCCCTCTTGCGCCATATGAGTACAGTAGAACCCTATCCCTCTCTGTGAATAAACCAATAAATCCCTGGCACCCACTTTCCACTTGTGGTACCTAAACTAGACTATCGTAAGTTAGTCAGCAAGGTCGTACCCATATAGACTTGGGGTTGCACTGTAATGCTCAGTTGGACAAACACAAGAGTCGGTCCTTAATCGACTAGGGCGGAACATACACTTTACAAAGTCTCGTGCTAAAACTGCACCAATCCAATCTAACCATCCGCCCTGGTCTAAAACAATTTTCACATTTTATTTTATTTTTAAAAGAACAGTGGCAACACCGATCGCCACTAAATTCTGAATACAAAGTCTAGTTCAATGAAATATAATTTTTCATTCCAAGCTACAATGGTTGAATAGCTGGACTAAGCATTACCTACCGTTCTAACATATAGCAAAGAATTATAGTACTCTCATTACTGAGACAAAGGAAATCCTAAGGTTACAAATGTACATGGCATTCAATTTCAACGAGGGCATAACAAGATTGGAATAACTAATACCTTAAGATAGAAGCTAATGTTTTTATGTAATTAGCAATGCAATTAAATTTAAAATAATAAAAAGCATTTCTCAAACATAGGTACAAAATGTTCAAAGGAGACTTGCCTTCTTGCACGCTATCTGGTCCATCCTGCTGCGGGTGGGGAAAGTCTTCGACAGCACGGAGTTCTCTGTGAAAAAGACGTAACAAACAAATAAATAAATACACATAAATTCAAATAAAATTCAAAAATTCAAAAAGAGTGTATATTCTGGTATTTTATGATTTTAGAAAAATTTAGAAATTTGAATGGCTCAATTTGGAGTTAAAATGAGAAAGTTAGGGCTTCCGGAAGTTTAAAAGGAGGGAAAATGGAAAAGGCCGGTTTTCGGGAATTATTTTTGTACTGAAAAAGGGTATTAATGACGTTAGCAAATTTTGGATTTTTGGGCGGGATTATTTTTAAAACCAAAATGCTTAGGTGGCATGAGGGCGACGTGTCCGGACACTCGGACGCCACGTGCGCACGGGCCGGCCGATGTGGCCTGACCGAGACGGGAGATGGCCGGAGGGAGGCGGCGGCGGTGAGAAAAGCCGCGACGCACGGAGGAGAGAGAGGGCGGCGGTGGGAGCTTCGGGTCGACGGCTTCGGCGGTCGGGGCATCGATCAAGGTGCAGGGCGGGCGGTTCGATCTCACCTGGCGTCGGGCCGGGAGGTGATGGAGGGTCGCCAGTGGGGGCTCGGGAGTGGCCGGAGTGAGGCGGCTTTGGCGTTCGGTAAAGGGAAAGGCGGCGGGGTGAGGAGAGGCTAAGGAGGGAGCCGACTCGGGAAGAGAATTTATAGGCAGGGAAGGAAGGGAAACGGCCGGCGGTTTGAGGCTTGCCATAGTAAATGCTGGCCGGTGGTTTGCGGGATTTAAAAGAGGGGAAACAACCGGCGGTTAGTGGGGAGTGATGAGGGCATTCAAGCGCACTCACTCGAGAGTTAAGGAGGAAGAAACGACCCGTTTAAGAGCTTGGTGTGGCTTCAATGGTGGATAGGAGAGAGAGTCTTGAGGAAGAAGAAGGAGAGGTAGGGGATGAAGATGACGGGTGGGACCCACGCATCGGTGATAGAGGAGAGGAGGTGAAGGGGTATGGGCGGTTAGATTTGCGACAAGTGGCGATGGAAAGAATCAAGGACGTTGGATTTGAATGAAGGGTTCAGTGGCTATGGACGGCTAGGATTAGATCAAAGAAAGAGATGGATTCAATCTGAGAGCGCCACGTGGTAGCCTGTGATTAAATTGATTTTAATTTTTGGAATAGTTTTTAAGAAAATACTAGAAAACTTTTAATTGCTTAGAAAATAGTAAATAGTGTCTAGCAATTCCAGAAAATTCATAGAATATTCCTGACGCTATTTTAGACTTGATAAAAATATTTTTAAATTCAAATTTGATTATATTAATTTTATAAAATACCTTTTATCTTTTACAATTGATTTTAATTCCAAAAAATTCTCAAAACTAATATAAAAATTCAGGGAAGGTTGGGAAAAATAAAATGATCTCTTTTTGGCTTTAATAAAATATTTAAAATACATTTTCTTGCTTTAGATTTTGAAATAAAATTCAGATAAATCCAAATAAAGTACAAATACTTTAAAATAATTAATTTGAAATTAAATTTTTCAGAACGCGAATTTTTGGGATGTTACACGTACCCCACGCACCTTGCGCAGGATGCTCACGTCGTGGTATGTTAAATCAAATTTGTAAATATTCTCTAATGGCAATGTCACTAAGAGGATTGAGCTTTTCGTGTTTTTCATGCCGGTTGATGTCGGTGCTACGATTTGGAAGGAGTCTCACACCATGGCGTATAGGATCGCCAGTGGTGTGCAGACCTTGGGTGCACATGTAGTTGCCCTATTGTCGTGCACGAGGCTACCAAAGGTCCACATGCCCGCACCCGGTACACACATGGTGTGTCCACTAGGGCCACCTCGATCGGCATGGCACCATGCGGGGGACTCTGCTTGGCCACATCCTACACCACCTCAGCCTGATGAGGCCGGGGGGTCAGCCTGGGCATGAGCTCCTACACCGCCAGGGCAGCAGTTTGCCCATCCTTCGTACATCTCCAACTTCCCCAGGCAGGGCGCGTACTCCATGCCGTATGTCCCTCCAGACGGCTTCGACCACGCCATGGCGCTAGCTGAGGTTACGCTTTGCCTCTTGTTTGGTTTTATTCCATCCCTTTATCTGATGAACTAACGATATTTGCACTACAGGTCTTGTCCTCCCCGACGAGGGATTTGGAGTCTCCCTAGGCCAGGACGACATGGACTAGTACTTTTTGGACTGGGCCAGCCAGGCGATGTGCTCTACACCTCGAGCCACATCCCCAGAGGTTCTCTCTAGGAGTGTCCTCACCGGTGCACTGGTGGCCACACAGACGGCGGTGCAGTCCACTCCTCCAGCTTTGGGATGTGTGCGACAATCTTCTGACTGTCTTACGTTGTCAGGGCGCCGTCACCCGGTACTAAGAAAGATGGCCAAGTGGAGCCGTATGGGAGGACGCGGACATGGAGACAGAGGGGGTCTGGGGATGCTGTTGGGGGTGGTTAGTGCTAGCTATACACTTGTTGTTCATGTACTGCTTACGTTTCTTATTTACTTAGTGATGTTTGCAATACTGTGGTGAGCTTAGTTGTACATCTCTTTACTGTGTCGACGCCCGTACCACTCAATTAATGGCAATTGCACTGATGACTGCACGACTCGAATAGTGTACTGAATTGATGGCAACTGCACTGACGTACGAACCATTTGATTACATGCTTAACGATATTGAAAAATAGCGTGAACAACAGGGGAGAGTACTATGGTACAACCTTACACGTCATTGCCTATAGGTGGAACGAGCCTTGTGGTACCCACATGGAGTGTTGCAGAGGGGGCCACCTCAGATGTGGCTAGCCGTCGTTGTAGTGGTAAGCACATATGCAACTATGGTTCAAGTAGTAACATGTTGGATCGTGCGAACTTGCTATGTTGATGACCTCCTCGTTGCCCCTCACGCTCCATCTGCTAACAGAGGTCATTGTTGTGCTCTTCGAGACTTTCAATCCATGTCTCCAAGTCAGCAATTCGCTCCCACACTGTATCCACGTACATCGCAATGTACCGTTCATGGGGAGGATCAATCCATCGCACGAAGTCGCATTTAGCCATCTACTATAAAGGAACGTTAACATCATCACTCTATTAGCACTACTACAAAATAGATGATTGCCTTCTTGTATCTCGGAGTGTGGGCATCGGAAGAAACGTCGCCCACCATCCAAATGGCCTTCTACCACCTGCACCACCATATCCTCCATGTGTCTGCATTTTAGCCACACTGGCTAAGCGCGCCTGTTTGGCAACAAGCAGTAGTTAACGCCGAAGTCCTCCTTCCTTTCGAGCGAAAGGTCCCCCCTTGGTGACCCATGTTTGACTGGCCCCTCGATGTCTATCATGGTGGCTTACTCTACGACAGAGAAGATAGTTGGTCCTACCATCAATGGCTCAGGGATGCATTTTATAGCATAATTGGGGTGTCGCAGCGTGCTTTATGACACGGGACAGCTTTGCGCTACGGTAAGACTACACGAGATAGCTTTACGCAGTGAGAAGACCAGATGAAATAGCTTTGCGCAGCGACAAGACCACACGGGCCAGCTTTACGCAACGAGAAGACTAGACGAGACACCTTTACGTAGTGACAGGACCACACGGGTAGCTTTGCAAGCGATATGACCGCATGGGCTATCTTTGCGCAGTGCGAAGACCAAACAGTCTAGCTTTGCACAGTGAGTACACTAGACAGGATAACTTTGCGCAGCTACAAGACCAGACAGCCAGCTTTTTGTAGCGATAAGACCAAAGGGTGCAGCTTTGAGCAGTGTGAAGACCTGACTGGCCAGTTTTGCATATCGACAAGACCACACTAGGTAGATTTACATAGTGACAAGACCACATGGGGCATTTTCATGCAGCGAGAAGGCCACACAAGGTCGAAGGAGGTCAGAGATATTTCGGAGAGAACACTACACAAGCAATTCCAACACTACACCGGCGCTTGCTTCACCACACCGGGATGGAAAAGAGGCAAAAGAAGCAATGGGATAAGATGATGAAGCAATGAGAGGAGACCCGTGACCTAGCAAGGTCATCTATCGCCCACGATGAAAAATCAAGGGTTGTTGTGTCCCAGGAAGAACAAGCCGAGCGTGCTACGAGGACAGCTCTCCACAATGACGCCACCCGTAGCAACAACCCCATCCTGAACGTTCCTCCTGAGCATTTGCCGTAACACCCACCAGAGGGGGAGATGCCCCCTTTTGTTGGTGCCGGGACCCGTGCAAGTTCTTCAAGTCTAAGCACCGTATCAGCCTAGGTATGTGTTACTTGCGTTGCACAAACTACTCCAGTGACTATCCCGAGCGCCGTCTAGACACTCTCACCTATCGGCAACCGGTAAGGACTAGGTGCATTGTGTTCCCCCAACTTTTTCTCCTTTAAAGTACGCACTAACAACCTCTCCTATGTATCTAGTCTTCGGAACCCCTATGTGGCTACCGCAAATGGATCGATCTTGAGATCCACCCAGAGGACCAATGGGCCCTCGACTTCGAGGAGTGGGACATCAAAAGGTCCTGCGAGATGTAGGAGGAGGAGGAGCGCCACAAGTACAAGCAAACCGGGCGTATACATTGCGAGACGAAGGGAAAAGAGGAAAATGGTGACCAAGGCAAAAGAGGCCGTCGAGGAGTTCAACGCTGAGCTTGTAAGGAAGGGAAAATGGCCCCGATCGACGCAGTAGGCCGTACGAGTAGTTGGGTTCATTGGTCGCACATAATGCTCTATGTTACACATGTAATCAAACCTACGTGGTATGTTACTTTCAACTATGCTATAAAGTCTATTTTACTTTAGACAAGCTTATTTACTCGTCTTTTTGCATTCAATTATTCCTGTAGCAAGTCATCCAACAACATTAACAAACCAGTTCTCCTCCGTGTACGAATTCCCGATAACATCACAATATCACTTACCCTTGTACTTACTGATCGTTCTCATTTCAATCATTCTTAAAAAAAGTTTCACGAACTTTTTTGCACTACAACAACATACAACGATCGCAAACTCTTATTATGAATTCATTAGATTATCTGCCATTCATAATCTACGAATATCACAAATGGATTAACCCACACTGCCTCTTGCTTATAGTCACTGCACAGCCGAGCTGCAGTCGCCGAAGTGTTGGGCGACTGCAACCTGTCGCCCACACTACTACAAAAGAGGCTAAATTGGACGCTTACATCATAGACGGTTCCTAGGAACCATCTGTGTTGTAAATATCATAGACGATTCATACGAATAACCTTCTGTAATATTTTCATAGATGGTTATTTATACGAACCGTCTGTGATAATATAAGATATCACAAATGGTTCTTACTAATACCCATCTGTGATAATTCACAGACGGTTCTTAATAAGAATCATATGTGATAATAGCAGACATCACAGACGGTTTTTTATTTAAACCGTTTGTGATACTTCACAGACGGTTTGTATTAAAAACCGTCTGTGATATGTTTCTTGCTTCGTAATCCCCCAAAATTTCATAATCTCCCACCTTAGTTCGAGTAGGCTTCAGTTTTGAGACACCTTCACTAAAACGGGCATAACATTTGCATATGGTGTCCGTTTTTGACGTTCTTGTACTCGTTGGAAAGCTAACAATGAGACCGATTTAAAAAAATGACTCACTTGCACCAATCGCCCTCTAAGACCCCCAAAATTGTCCACCTTTACCCTTAAATTTGCATTGCAAGTTTTTAGTTTCTATTTTTGCCAAAATTTTTGATCTTTCGTTTAGAATTTGGGGTTCGCCTCAACTGCAAAGTTGTAGATCTCATCGAAACCTTTCAAATGAGTATATATAAACCATATAGAACTTTACTATTTTATCTTTTGAGACTAGCTATTTATATTATACCGATATATTATCTTTGTGACGCCATTATCACAGACGGTTTTTGTTATGAACCGTCTATGATATCTGCTGTTATCATAGACGATTTTTGTTATGAACCATCTGTGATGTCTCTATTATAGACGGTTTGTAATCCGAACCGTCTGTGATGTCCCTCCACGTCACCGATCTACAGCATATCCTCAAGGATCCTGATCTCACACATCCATTCTCTCCACATCGAACGTCAGACACTGTTCTCATCCCCACCTCTCACCCCTTATTAACCCTCTTTCCCTACTCGAAGAACTAATACCACCAGTACTACTCCAACTCGTTTGTGTGCGGCAAGAGAGGGAAGGGGTTCGGCAAGGGTGACTGAAATTTCGCTTGAAGCAAGATGGAAAGGCAGAAGGTAATGGTAAATCCGCACTATTCTATGTCGCTAGCATAGATGCTGTTGATTTTGGCATAGAAGCTGAAAATGGTGTTCGTTGCCTTTTTGTTTCTACTACTTGAAAATTTTTCCGCACCACTTGTTTTAGATTGTAGTTTAATGAAGGATGTGTAAGTCTAGCTTGCATTAGCCAGAAGTTTCTTGTAGTGTAAGCATTTTTCTGAATTTGTAACTGTGAAGCTTATCTTTGTAAAATTATAAGTATCATCTTGTGTACGCAGCGCTATGGGTAAACTACTCGATATCTTGTGATGTTGTACTGATGGATTCTAATCTTAATGGAAATAGAATGTGTTGCTGTATTTGCTTGTTTTCAGATGATATAGTTAACATTTCTTGTGGCTAGCCGAAAAATAGAAAAAAAAATTAGGTATAGAATGAACTATCACAGGCGGTTTTGTGGTATAAACTGTTTGTGAAGAATTATCACGGACGGCTTGAACCAGAAACCATCTATGATGGAGAAGTATCACGGACGGTTGGTAGCTAGAACCGTTTATGATGTGTGAGTATCATAGACGGTTTTTGGTTCGAGTCATCTATGATAGTGTTCTTCACATACGGTTCTAGTTGCAAACCGTCTGTGATGTATTTATCGCAAACGAATCACAAACCGTCTATGATAACTTCTGATTATCACTGACGCATAAATTTAGCCGGTTCAAAAAACCGTCTGTGATGACAGTTTTGAACCATCTGTGATGACCATTTTTGTAATAGTGCAAACAGCCCACGGATAGCGTTCGTGTCACGCGCCCATTCGGTGAGAGCCTATTTCTGTAAAAAAAATGCTCGTGTGGGTTATTTCTATTATTTCAAATAAAAATTAGATTATTTACACAAAAAATTATACATTTTTAGTAATTAAACCGGAAACTTCTAAGATTATTGTTAACACAATAATAGAATATAAAGATGCTTCATTTTTGGAGGATATTTTTTCTATGAGAACTCAGCCAATTGTATTTTTTCTAGGATACGCTCATAATTGCACGAACTATAGATTATTAGTAGTTAAACCAGAAACTCCTAAGATTATTGTTAACATAATAATAGAGTCTAGAGATGCTTCATTTTTTTATGATATTTTTTCTATGAAAACTACAGGCAATACTTCACAAACTGAGTATGTTCAAAATGAAAATATTGAAAGTGAGACTAATCAAATTTCTGAATTTCCTACCGTTTCTGAACCAATATGTGATATCCCTGAGGAGCATAACAATCTAGTTACACTCTTCCATTTCTTTAACTATTTTTGTTAATTTCACCATAACTTCTCTTCTCATACTCTCCAGTACTACTTGCGATGATTTGTGACTAGATTATCTCTTGTATAAAAGGTAGCACATTCTCTTTCTTCATTTACTTTCTCCAACTAGAATTTTGGGTGGCATGGCAAGTAAGAGTTGGCTGAGGTGGTCAGATGCCATAAATTGAATAGATGGAGCATCTTTTTTTATTGTTTATGGAATATTGGTCACTCGGCGACTATTGTTTATTGAATATTGATCTCTAGGCGAGTACTGCAACAGCTACAAGTTTCCCACATGAACAATCAATGCGGAATGGTTAGCTACTAGTACTACGTACTAGGATTCTGCTATTCGCCGACTTTTTCATATTATAAACCGTGCATAGAATAAATGTAAATATTTTATGTCTATAGGTGGTCAAATTAAGGTTAACTGCGTGCATTGTAGGATGATATCTATTTGGAAATAGAGGGGTGAGACACTAATAGAAACCAAATGATTAGTGACGGTGAAGAATTTCTCTAGCGGGCCTGCAACCAACCGTAGGCAATTTTAATACTTTTGATGGGTTTATAACGCCGTCAGAAAAATATACAAAATTTGCTGTCGCTCTTTTACTATGTTGAATGTCTTACTGAAAAACTGAAAGATCCTAATACTGCCGTGCTACGTGGGTAAATAGTCAATTAGTCATCTCCCAATACCTTCGGTAAATTACCTAGCCTGTAAGGTCTGATAAACATTAATTGGATTTGATTAGAACAAAAGAAAACGACATTTTGTACTTACTGATCGCTTCGAGAGGGAGAACGACCTAGTCCCGGCAAATTTTATGTGAACACTAATACTGTTGATTTTTTTCAGTAAATTTCATATAAAGTTCATTTTTTCTAGACGATGTTCTGTTTTTTTAGAGAGGGACTGGTCGTCACAGATTACGAAATCCGTCAGTTGTTGGTTTTTTGCCTTTAAGATTCAGATCCACTGCCACGCAAGGTATGATCAAATATAAAATTGTAGGAATTCTATGTTGGATATGTGGGCAATATTTTAATTCCAAGTTTTAGTAGGAGACAAATACAATACACTAGTGATGCAAAACTCACAACTAACAAAGAGCTACTCAACATACTTCAAATTATACTCATTAAAACACAGTAACTAAATCGAACATGCGCACGAACGACTTACTTGTTAGCCTGGAGTAAAAAGGAAGTCGCGAGCTTGTTGACGCAGAGTAACGTAGATGACGCAGTGCAGCGAGCGGTCGCGCAGATGCGCTGCCTAGAAACCTTATTACCGCCCGTACTCTCTGCGGCAACGGTTCGGAGATAGCCGCTCCCCCTCCTTCCAGGTGCACGTCGGGAAGAAAGGTCGACGTGGTTCAGACGGCACAGTACCACAGCACAATATTGCAGGGAGGAAGGAAAAAGGAGGTGCTGAATTCTGTATCTTTTCCTGGACGTCTCCAGGCCCTTTTAAGGGCGCTGCAGTTATTCACTAGTAACTGCTACGTTTTAAACAGAATTATGCACTGGTAACTGATGAATTAAGCAGTGTAAATTCCCTTGTAACTGCATCATTCAAACGTTTGAATCGCATTCAAACAGAGAGAGAGAGTAATGCATGGTTCAGTAAAAATAGAGATGGACTTGGTCTGCCAAGTGGCGCGCCACGTCACGGCACGGTCGTGCGTCACAAGTCACGCGATTTTCACGCGAAAATACGCGTATACGCGCGCGCGTGCGTGCGCGTGTGTGACTACATAGAACCCTCCACATACCATCTCTATCCATATTCAAGGAGTGGAGAGGACTCCACCTTATAAATTGGTTTTCCTCTACTTTTCTTAGTAATATGGTACTAAACAAAGCATGCTTTGGAATTAAGGAAATGAGCCATAAAAATGGGCCACATTCTAACATTCTATAGCAAACGGGAAGCTGATACTACATCAGGTTACATTTAATACATTTGTCCTGTACATTATAATCTCATCTAGTGGACACATTTATATATATGTAATTAAACTACGTGTATATATATACATGTAGTTTAATTATATATATGACGAATTACGTACTTCCTAAGGTAGTCAGAGTCTCGACCTTAGTCAGTCCCTTACGATTCTAGTCTTTATTGGAGAGTATTAATTCAGCAGCATCTCCAATTCCAACAACATTATTGCAACATTGTGAACTTGATCTAATAAAGGGCCTGTGATTCTGATATACACCGGGTTAAATTAAACGCAGGTAAATCTTGGATATCTTGTAGTGTATATCGGTTATCTAAACTCCAATTAGGTGATTCTTTTTTGTATGTTTAGCTAACGAAGAGATATCAACTTTCTAGTTGTGGAGACGTTTTGAAACGCCATCTTCATTGCCAAATGTGCTTTGGAAGTTGACTCTGCTGTGGACTCTGATTCTCTACTTAACCTGCCTCGCAGGGCTCATATCTTCCATGTCTGAACTCTAAATTAGATGCGTGAGGACTCTAGGTTGTTTTACTCGAAGAGTTCTAATCTGGCGGCAACATATTCTTTCGACAACTCTGAAGGATCATGCAGGTATCAAGCTACCGAACTTTCATCCGGCTACATGGTTAATTGATTTGTTGGATCGAAAGCTCTATCTAGATAGCGATGCAGATGTGATTATGCGTGGCATGTCGTCTTTGTGGAGAGCCAGGAACGACATGGGAAGCTACCTATTAAGCCTGATCAAATGTTTAGATGGGCTACTGAGGTGGTCATGGAGATTAATAGCCTGAAATCTGAACCGGTTGTCATGAAGGCCACCCATCGTAAATGGGAACGCCCACCGGTGTCGATGATAAAGGTCGATATATAGATGGAAACTTTGATCCTTGTACGTTTTCGGGCGGCAGTTGTGCAGTTATCAGAGATCATTATGTGGTCGCTCCATTTGTGCCACTGCTTTCTGGTATGAAACTTTTGGTTGACACTTCGAGTGCGGCGGCGCTGCGTGCCGAGGTGGCCTGCAGCTAGCTGTTAGACGAGGATTCGACAGTGTGGTTCTTGAGACGGATCGATTGGTACGGGATGTCCGATCTTCACAACGTAAGATTGATAATGATAATGTAGATTTATACAACCTGACGAACTGATGGCGCCAACCACTGTTAGAACAATAATCTGCGATAAAAGAATTTGTCCAAACACATTCTCGTGATCCCGTCTACCGGACCACACAGTAGACGTATCGTCACTCCTGCAAATCACAAGAATTCACAAGAATAACTGGGTTGAGAACGCCCAATTCCCCTCTAGGTTGCAGTATATGCCAACCCCTAGGAAGAACAAGCGTACAGCTCTCTGAAAATAATAGATTGATTTCTGTGGTCAAATATGCTTGTTTTCCTTCTTTACTTGCCATGGTTAGTGCAAACAATAAGACAAGCTATGTATGTAGATGTGGAAAGTTTTATTTCTGGAATTCACTCAACCTTACCTTCTCTTATCAACCGAAGTTCTTATGCGTCCTTGATATAATTGAAGAGCTAGACGCACTTTGGTGACGGTAGACAACACAAGGTGGTAGATTAAGCGAATTCACTATGGGCTATATGTTAAAATCTGTGGAGATGCTTTGAGGTGAAGACGAAGATGAAATCAAGGGAAGGTGTCCGAAAGCTTCATCGAGAGTATTTTGGTAGTTGCCCGAATACTGGGTTGGTGCCTTGATCAAAACCGCGGCGTGGAGAGGCACAAAGGATAAGCGATTTTGGTTAAGGAGAGCTGAAATTGACAAGTGGATCAATCGCTAAAGAGTTAGTATGTTGAATCTTGTAAATGTTTTAAGAAACATGTGTGAGTGTGTAAATCCTGTGTTAGTGGGGTTGACAGGTTTCCCTAGTAAGTTTAATGGGTTGGACCCATTAAGGTTGTGCTGATTATTTAGAGAGAATGAAAGGATGTGGTAGACTCAAAGATTCTAGGGTTTAATTTTTTGCTCTACTATCTTGTCTCTTTCTAAGGTTGTGTGAGAGAGAACTTGAACGAGGAAAGTGTGGTGTTTTGGTTGTACCTTGTAATCTTCCATGAGTATGTAAACAATTTACAATCCTCTATGAGTATGTAAACAATTTATAATCCTCTATGAGTATGTAAACCTCATCTTCCACTAAAATAAATTTAAACTTTTTCAATCATATTCTTGTTTGTGTTTTTGCTTGGTTTTGCTGATCTTGTGCTAGATTTATAATTTCAGATTCATGGGAGTTCTAGCCTAAACTCTTGCTTAAATTACTTTGCTAGGATATGTGAAAATACATCTAGAAGACCTCATGTCTTAGATCCTCATAAGCAAGAAGTAATTTGAGATTTAAATATTTTGGTGTTGTGACCTAGATTCATTCTCTTTAATTTGGTAAACTCAAACCAAACAATCTTTTGACTTTTTATTGGTTTAGGTTCCTATTACGTTGAACAAGTCTCATGCAAAATCTAGATGTGTTTGGATGAGAATTGGGAAATTTCTTGAAATTTGAGATTTTGTTTCGAAATATTTTTAGATCTGAGAATAGGAGACTGGTTGGGACCGGCCCTAAACCTATGGTCAGAATGGCCCAATCCCCTTCAAAATCTATGCCAAGAACCCTAATTATTCAGAAAAACAGAGAGTTTGGGATGGAAAAAAATTACCAAGATGATCCCTTGAGATCACCCCTCTTCTTCCTTCTTCTCCTTCTTCCTCTCCTTCTCCTTCCTCTCCCTGGCTTCAATGGTAGCAGCAAGGGGATGAAGGAGGCATCAATTTTGCTGTGGAGGGGCGGTCACGGGGTGGAGAAGAGGGGTGGAGGCTGTGGGGGTGGGGAGAGGGCTAGGATTTGAAAAGAAAAGGGGAGGGTGCGGGCCAAAGGGGTGCGCCACCCCGTTGGGCCTTGGCCCAAGGCAGTCGGCTCACTCCCCAGGCAGCCCACCCTGAGTTTTTAAATTATTTTTAATGTATATTATTCATTTTTCAATGTTCTACAATTTTTATTTTTTCCTTCCCACGATTTACCGAAAAATCGGCGACTTTGCGATTATTTTAAAGTCGACGCCGAAACAACGTTAAGGGTATTACAGGCCACCCTTGGGTAGACAGGGAACGTGTTTACTACCTAGTGTATTTGTAGACTAGCTGTTAGTCCTAGATTCATATGGGGTAGGTGAGAGCCAGTCTAAGCCATAGTCTTCTCTATATCTTATCTATGCTCTATGGACTGCCGTTGATTTCTTTACCAGCTTTTCGTATTTGCTGCTTTGGTTCAGGGGGAGTTCATTTGGGATTTTCTGGATCTTAATGCTGACATAACTCTACTTGAACTAAAAATGTTTCACATGTTGAGGGGGAGCTGGATTTTCTATCATTTTCATTCTGCATTGTAAGATAACTACATGGAGCCTTGATTATTATCCTGTTATGACATGTTTACAATGCATTACATCTTGTCATGATATGTGCTTACTTGCTAGATTTATCATGACTCTATATGTGTGGACAAGACTTTGCCATGATTAGTTGATTAAAAATGCACAACTTGAATTAATTCATGTCATGATAGCTATTGAGACTAGTCTGTCTTTAGTTATCCTTTTATGATTCATGCCATATCAAATAGGCTGAGTTGAGTCTTGAATCTTTATTGAGCCTCAGAGTAAGCTATGCTAGTTCTTTATGAAGCATGAGTTAGTTTTTAACTTTTTGTTCTTGAACTACATTTAGCATAAGCAACAAGATCTCTTTTGTGCGAAAAAATTGATCTCACCAATTCTTTCTCATGAGACTTCTTGCCATTGCACTCGGCATGAACTCAGGGGGAGTTTTGGTTGACCAAGATCATTTTCTTAAGCTTCTAGCTTGTAATGATCGCATAAAGCTCGAGATCTAGCACATGACTTAACAAAAATCTGGTTGGAAATAACTATAAGTTTATAAAAGGAAAAATAAGTCAATTGTGCAAAATTGGCTTAATTACAAAATGATCAAGTACTTGAGCAAATGATTCATCTTAGAACTTGTAGTACTCTAAGTTGGCTCAATTCTAGCTTCTTGGTTCCACTTAGAATAATTGACAAGGGTTGCATCATCTTTGGATACTTTTAGCTAGATTTTAATCATTGGATAACTTGACATGTTAAGAAATTCGGCAAATTCTCAGATTATGACTTATTTGGCTTTACTTGTCTATACGTACATTGTCATGATCTAGATAGCATTCTATTATGTTATGGCTTGGTGTAATACTTCAAAAGTCATTTTGGATAATCTTAATGCCTCTAATGCTTAATTTGAATAACATACAGCCATTTCATCCAAATCATGATTTATTTTCCTCCATGCATCTTGATGATTTTACTGCCAAAAGGGGGAGAATAGTAGAGAAAAAGAGTTAAAAGGGAAATTTTCTAGAGCGTTTGAGGAAAACTTGCTCTTTCTTTTGCTCATTTTGTCAACATGGTCATAAGTTTTCATGTTCTTTCTTTTGGACCATGTATGACTTTCTGTTTTTTTTTCAAACTCAACTTCACGCTTTTTCTGGGTTTGTCAATATACTCATCAAGGGGGAGATTGAGAGACCATGTGGTTGTGACCCCATGTTTGTGATGAGTAATTGACGCGTGTTCTGGAAAGCTTGAGTTTGATTTAAGTGGTTCGAGCCAAGTCGTTGCATGGTGCAATCGATTATGGTCGGACTTGGTCAAACCGGGTCGAACGTGTTTAGGAGGGCTTATACCTTGATTCGACAGGGTTGGGCTTTATCATGCTTGATATTTTCGCTAATGGTTACTTTATCGCGAGTGGTGCTATTTGATGTGTTTCTTGTCTATGTTGGCTGCAGGACATCAAGGCGGAGTCGTGGCGAGGCACGGATAACCAGACTAGGCACGGGTGGTGCTGAGGTCAGAATGGTCGAGGTGTGCCGAAGACGGCGAGGGCTCGAGGTGGTTG
Source organism: Bonia amplexicaulis (assembly GCA_036346245.1). Taxonomy (NCBI): domain Eukaryota; kingdom Viridiplantae; phylum Streptophyta; class Magnoliopsida; order Poales; family Poaceae; genus Bonia; species Bonia amplexicaulis. Next base: position 125,241 of record JAYGGG010000376.1, on the reverse strand, counting down.
CGAGGCTTGGACGGCAAGGAATGAGGAAGCTTCCCGGAAGGTGCAGGAGGGACGTTTTGGTAAAAGCACAAAGCTGCACAAAAGGAAGCGGGTTTGGATAAAGCATTGAGTTGGTGGAAGCTTAATGGGTAAAGCATGGTGTGAACCTATTATGGAGACTATAAATAGAGAGGTGCTCTCTAGTGCTGAATTTGAGAGAGTGTGTGTGAAAGTTGTATTTGTTTCTCTCCATGTGTTGTGTTGAGGAGATAGTGTGAGTTCTTGATCTTTCAAGCTTGTATGGGAACTTAGTTAGTGTGAGATTGAGAGAGAGATGAGCTGAGAGCATTCTTGTATAAGCATTCTTGTCTCCGTATTAATTTATGAGAGCTGTCATGTTTGTGTCTGTTCTCCTCAGTTATGTCTTCTTTTGGTTTTACTTGTGTTCTCATGTTATGCACTTTTTAGTTGGCAGGAGATTTTTGTTTTTCATTTTGCTTGCCGATTGAGTTTTTTTTGCTTAGTCTTTGAAGCCTCCGATCAAACCGGGTATACTGCTTCAGTTCGGCTAAACTGCAGTTTTGGTATCTGACAGCAAAGACATTCTTGTGATCTCAGCAAGCAGCAATCTTTAGTCTAATCGGCAGAAATCTCAGTTCGGTTTCTTTGCATTTTACTGCAGCCTGGTTTCCTTGCTCTCAAGCCAAAAAGCATTTCTTTCTTTACAGACCCTAATAACTCCCCCCGAACATAGCTTACAACTGTAGGATCAAGGATACCGACTAGAGGGGGGTGAATAGGCGGTTTTTAAATTTTCTTTTCAACTAGGCTAAATTTCTCTAATTCTAAGAACAAGAATGAAAGACAATTTTGAGCCTACACAATACTAGTCAAGCAAATAGCAATACTAGTAATAACAAGGACTAAACAAAGTACTAAGCATGAAAACTTAGAACTATTTAGAAAGCAATAGAGATGTGCACACTTGATGTTTTTACCGTGGTATCGAAACTTGCTTGGTTCCCACTAGTCCACGTTGAGGTTAGCTCGAACAGATCGAACCGGCTCCACGAATTGAGCCAAGCACCTCGATCACTAGAGGTAGCTCTTCCCGCTCCGGTAGGCGAGCTCCAATCTTCACACGAAAGTCGGGTCTTCTCACAAGCTTTTTGAGAAGATCACCGAACAAGCTTCTCCCAATCGTCCAGGTGCCGGCAAGCACCAAGAGTAACAAACCACGAGCTTCGCTTGATTGCAAACTAGTGCCAAGGATCAAACTAATGAATGCTATGCACTTTTGCTCAAACACCTCAAATGAATGCTCAAGAGTGAAAGTAGGTGTGGAGTGAATGCCCAATGCTCAAGAATGATCAATAGAGTCTCTAGCCACTGTCTATGAGCAAAGGTACGGTATTTATACCTTCCACCTACCAAAACTAGCCGCTTGGAACAAATTCCGGAAAAATCGGGCGGCGGAACTACTGGCCCGAGCCCTGCCGTACCGCTCCCTATCGGACGCATCGAACGGCTATGTCGAGCTTCGCGGTGATCGCTGGTCCGTCGTCGGCGCGGTACTACCGACGTTATAGGTCCCAGTACTACCGCTCACCGTAGTACCAAGAAAGTCGGCGCGGTACTACCGCTGAGCCGAGCACCAAAAGTCACTCTCTGGAAAAAAGGCTCCGATTCCCCTCCGGAACTACCTATGGCCGGTAGTACCGCTCTGACAGCGGAACTACCGCTCTCCTAGAAATTCATGGGGCATCCGGAGGGTGCTCTCTGGAGAAAAAGGTCCGATCCACCTCCGGAACTACCTGTGGCCGGTAGTACCGCTCGACAATGAACTACCGCTTTCTCAATTTTTGGAAATGAGTCCAAGGGTGCTCTCGGAAAAATGGGTCCGCTTGAGGTTCGAACTTCCGATCGCGGTAGTTCGATTTCTCCAATAGTACTACCTTCGACGGTAGTACCGACGTTGAAAACTGCGGAACTACCGCACGTCCAGACAGAGCACAGTTTTGGCTTTTAAAACAGATTTTTCAAGAATGCATGATCCTAGTTGATCCATGGACACTTAAGAATTGCTATCAAGCTACTTGCCATGATCCCTCTTTATGGTACGATTATTTATCCTATAATCCGGTCTTCCACCATTCTCCTAAGACCGGTAAAATTGAAAAGGGGATCCTATTCTAAAAATACCTCTATCTTGAACCATGTTTGATCTTCATCCTTATCCTTTGGCTTGCATTTGTCAACCATAACCTGGACTTAACCTTTAAACATCTCATTAAACAGTTAGTCCCATATTCATATAAACTCATTAATTACCAAAATCATTTTTAGGGGCCTAGATGCTTTCAACAACTTTCATCGTACTGTGCTCTGCAAAGAGCAACTCTTCTCAAAATCTCAAAACAAAGGTCTTGAGTTGGAATCCCATTCTAAGGATTCTTGTGGTTCCGGGAATCCACTACAGGAGAACCGTGAACGGGAGCTTTCCCTTTTTCTCGCCTCGACTCTTTGATCTTAAACTTAAGAATGGTGGTTTTAAGAACAGTGATTGCCCTTCTCCCACCCTTACCGCCCAACCGGAGGCGGACGGCTAATGTGTTCCACTTATTGAACAGGGTCTATGGTCGGTCCGTGACCCCTGGACGCCGAAGGGGTCCTTGGGGTGATCTCGTAGTTCCTACGGTTGCCCAATTACAAGCCATCATATCTTCATGTATTCGGACTCCACCAAATCATCTCTATGTGCATCGGCCTCGACATTTGGCGCACTATATGCACCAACTCGTCTCTTTGCAATCCTTGTCTTCTCTATGCTTCTCACTTGAGCCACGTAGCCTCACTCACACTTACATGATCACTTGGACTTCAGCTCCCCTACCTAATCATGGTCCATTGTCGTCGACCACTATGTCCTCCAAATCACCTCCAACATCTAAAGATAAAGTAATCATATCGAGCACAAGCTCCTTGTACTTGACTCACATTAGTCAAAACCATGTGTCATGCAATACAACACAAACCCTTATGGCTCCCAAGCTATGAACCGACCTCAAACTAACTCAGCTCAACTCACCTTGATCTCTAGCCGCAGTCTCTGGTTTGACCGCTCTTTCGACGGTGACCGGACTTCCCTGGTCAAATCACCAACAACTGGCTGGTTTGACCAACCACCCGATGTAACTATATTTTCAATGCCGGTCACACCGGTCAACTCACCCTAGCCTAACTACCAATCATGGCCGGTCCGACCATATGCGATTAACACCAAGAATCACTCTCTAGAAAAAAGCAACCGTCAACTAGAAATCAGTTATACTGCCTCAACGGTCTGGATGCCCCCCAATAGCTGGTCACACCAAACCACTGCTCAGACCGTCATTCACAGGCCAGTTCGACCACTTCCTCCAGAGGTGCAATCCAAAACACTGATAGCAAATCTAAATTTTCTGAAACTATTACAAAATTCAAATTCAATTGAACCGAATTGTCAATACATCACAAACATATATTAGACCTAGTAGACCTAATGTATTGAGTGTAGTGTCCATTATACATCGATTAGAGTTGTTATGCCTCTTCTTTTTTAAAAAATCCCTTTTCGTGATGTTGGAAAGTATACGCAAAATATTTTTGTTTATGTGTTCCAATGCATTTTAAAACCATGGGCACACTCATATTTAGTTCTGAGATTAATTCACCATCGATAGTGCAGTGATACTTTGTTTTCACTTTTTGAACTTTTACGTGTCGTGATCCTTTCTGCTGACATGACATATATCCTCAGCCAGTTGGCCCTAATCGCTTGCAGATCGGAAGGACAATGGCCCAAAGTACCTTTCAAAAAACAACTACGGCCGATCTGGTGACACATAACGGTAGCCCAAGATGCTCGTGCGGCAGGGTCGTGCCCTGGTCCTCGTGCGGCCGCAGCCCGCTTCTCTTGTGAGCGGCCCAAAATTTTGTTTGCAGCCCGCGTCAATAGTTTGCGCACGCGCACAGCCGGCAGCCCAGGTGATGTGCTTGCGTCGAGGGATATCCAAATGCATGCATCTGCCTGCATCTACATCTACATGTTACTAATCGGGAATTTTTTTGCCGTATTAACGTTTTTTCGGCGTGGTTTTGTAAGAATGACATCGGTCACACAAAAATAGTAAAAATTGCGCCTCCACCGTATAACCACCGTACGAGTCGACATGGGGCCAACATGTCAGCCAGTCCGCACGATGGCCGTGAACACTGGCCAAACCGCACGGCCACCATGCAGTGCGGTGGCCCATTAGCCGTGGTAGTTAGTTAACGTCTAATCCTAATTAGCAAAGTTATTTAGGTATAATGTTTGTAGGAATTTTTATATATAACAAATGAGCACAAAAACCTAGAAAGCTTTTTATGGAGCCTTCCGATACAGTGTACTTAATTGTGTAATTTTTTCAAAATTTTATCCATTTTGAATTTTACTCAAAATTCATTTAACTCAAAAATTCATTTAAATAAGTTGTTTGTACGAATTTTTTAATACAGCAAACGGCCCCAAAAATTATGAAATTTTTTTGAAGGATCCTTACACAATACATTTGATTGTGTAAATTTTACACAATTTTATATTTTCTAAAGGATCTATCTGATTACCCATGTTAGTTTTTCCCAATTAGCGATATGCGATTAACATTTAATTCATGTTTTGCACACACTCTCTCTCTCTTGGTGAAGCGAAATCCGCACGGGCACCGTGTGGTGGCCATGTTTTGCACTGGCCAGCCTCCCTCCTCCGCACATTTGTTGTCCCGTGGCTGCTATCCCCGCTTGCCCGCTTCCTCCTCTACACATTTGTCGCCCCATTGATGTCGTCCCCAGTTCGCTCCCTCCTCTTCACATTTGTCACCCCGTCGATGTCGTCCCCCCTTGCTCACAGTGCTACACCTCGACAACGCATCTGGAATTCATGGCGCAATGCAGCGATAGCCCCTTCACTTGGCTATAAATAATGAACTCTCGCGATCGCTCATCGCTCATCTGATATTTGTTTCACTTCTCGTTCTACTTTTCGTTTCGAGAATTCAGAGAACGTAACATAATTAAATTTTTTTAGAGTGTGAAGTTCAGAGCAGTCGTCATGATCGTAGCACTTTTCATTGCTACCGTTAGGTAACTATATGTTGGATGCCTTTGTCGTTTTTACCATAGTCATAGTTAATCATTATTAGTCAGCTAGTCGTAATTAATACATCTTTTATTCTTGAGTAAGTAGGTCTGAGAGACCATGTGAGGTCAACCCATGTGTATGATGAGTAATTGACATCGGTTTAGGGAAGTCGAGTTTGAGTTGGTTGGTTCGGACCATGTCGCTATGGGTGCAACAGCTCGGTCGGACTTGGTCAAACCCGGTCAATAGGATTAGGATGCTTATTCAGTTGATTTGACGGGTTTGGGCTTGATATAGTGTCATTAATGCTATTTATGCTTTAATGTATCGAGCGGTGCTATTTGATGTGTTTCTTGTCTGTGTTGGCTGCAGGACATCGAGGCGGAGTCGTGGCGAGACACGAGGTGACCGGACTAGACGCAGGTGGCGTTGAGGTCAGAACGGTCGGGATGTGTCGAAGACGGCGTGATCTCGAGGTGGTTGCAAGGCTTGGACGACAAGGAGCGCGGAAGCTTCCCGGAAGGTGCAGGAGGGGCGAAATGGTCATTTCGCGAGGTCGCACAAGTGGGAGCGGGCTCCGTTCGGGTTTAGTCGGAACGGTGGGAGACCCGTTAGCTGTATTATAAATAGCGAGATGAAGGGCTGCGTACCCTTCATGCGCTTGAGGAGGATTAGGGTTTGCTTTAGTCAAAAGAGCCTTTGGAGGCCTTTTGCTTTAGGCTTTAGTGGTTGGAGACTACTAGAAGGCGACAAGGGTCTCCCTCATTCATCCCCTCCACCAAGTGTGTGTGTTCCTCCCAAGAACATGTGTGGTTCTTGGTGATCTTGAGGATGGAGAGGGTGAGGATGGATTGAGAGTCTTGTATCATTTCTTCTTGTTCGAATGTACATGCGTGTCGGGACTCCTTGTAATCCTTCCTTTGGAATGAAAATCTGAAGTTTCTTCTCGGTTATCTTTTTGCTAGGATGCTTTCTAGGCTTGATTCTTGAGATTTTCATTTCCTTGTTGATTCTTGCGTTTGAGTGGCAAAATGGGTTGCTCAGGGATGGAATTGCATTTGTAGACCCTTTGGTCATCTAATTCCAAGAGCAATTTGATCAATTCGCAAGAATCACATTTTGAGCTTTTCTTGTTCATCCTTTAGGGTTTTGCCCCAAATCTTGATTCCCTCTTTGAGATGGCTTGATTCTTGACTTGCAGAGTCCTGAGGGTATTACTAATATATCTGCAAAGTTTCTTGGCCAAAGGATCAAAGAATCGTTGGGAATTTGGATCTTTGATTGTCTTTGTCTGTTTGTTCGCTTTTCCTCCTGCCGCTGGAGCAGGGAGCGGTCAGACCGGCCTTTCCATGGCGGTCAGACCGGACTCTTGCCGACGGTCGATCGGCCGATACCACCGGTCGACCGGTGTTTAGCCGGCGTTAGACCGGCATCTGTCAGCGGTCGACCGCCAAGCGGTCGACCGAAGTTTGTCGGTGGCCCCGACCGCTGAAGCCGCCGATCGACCGCACGTCTTGTGCGGTCGACCTACCGTGCCTGACAAAGACATAGTTTCCTAGGTTTTGTTTCCCTTTCTTCTTTGTTTTTCTTTGGGTACTCAAGGTTCGGAGAGGACTCTTGAACTCCATCGAAGCTATTCGTAGCTTTTGTCGAGGAGTTTCATTAAGTGGAACCTTCGTGAACCTTTGAGGGGAAAGTTTTTAAAGACGACATTCACCCCCCCTCTGTCGCCATTTCAGTCCTTCAAGGTCATAGTAATTTAGTTATACTTTTGTACTATTTGCAATATAGTCGTAGGCACGGTATGTGTAATTTATTAGTGCATGATACTCTGTGGGGATTAATCATTCATAAAAAATTAGGCTTTGTTATTTTTGGTATGTACCGTTAGTGCTAATTTAGTACTCATAATTAATTTAATGGTAATTAATCACCATATTTAATCGTGTTACTCGGTTAGTCGTAATTAATGTAGCTTTTATTCTTAAGTAAGTAGGTCATAGCAATTTAGCTATAGTTTTGTACTGTTTATAATATAGTCATAGGTACATCATCCATAATTTATTATTGCATGATACTATGTGGGGATTAATCAGTCATAATAAATTAGGCTTTGTTATTTTCGATGCACTGTTAGTGCAAATGTAGTGCTCGTGATTAATTTAGTGGTAATTAATTAGTCATAGTTAGTTCAGTAGCAATTAGTTAGGCTAAAGTGATTAGTTAGTGATAATTAATTAAGTCATAACGAAGTTGTGGTTTAGTAGTAGTGTTCATTTTAGTCGTAAGTGTACATTATTTTGTAGTGTTCATTTGCTCATAATATGTAATATGTAGTATTTTATCATCACTAATATTTCCTCTGTTCTATCTGTTGCAAGGCATGTCTTTGTCGACACTTCTTGAACCCTTCTACGATGAGGACCACCGATGCAAGCTATGGATCATCGGTGATGCGGATGACCCTCCTCCCTCCTACTTCGGTTCAGGAGGGATTACTAAAAGCTGGATGCTCACTACATCCCGATCCTCTAGGACTAGGCTTGTTGCCGTTTGCAAGGCTGCTCTCTATCGGACATCGGTTCACCCTAGACATCAGTTTGCTGTTGGCACTTGTTGACAGGTGGAGACCTGAAACGCACACCATCCACTTTTGGTGGGGTAAGATGATGGTCACTCTGTAGGACATCTCATTCTTGACCGGTCTCTCGATCTAGCATGAGGCACTTGTTCTGGGCCATCCGCTGGTGAACTGGAAGGCTAGCCTGTAGCATCGGATCAGCTACCTCTCTCGGACTTGGCTAAGACATTTGAGTCAATACCCGCAGGGTGCACCTGACAAGGTCATTAGGACGGACCTTGTTGCTTACCTTCTCTAGCTCTTTGGTTGGGCCCTGTTTCAATCATGTAGGGCGATTGGTGCTACCCCAGATTCGTGCACGTCATCAAGTCTCTAGTTGATGCAGAGACCGGATCGATGCCTCACTGTAGTTGGGGATCAGACATACTGTGCACCACATACCGAGGGTTGTGTGATGCTTTGTGGTGCGGCACCGTGCAACCCCAACCCGCCATCGATATGTGCTCCTATAACCGTGGAGTTGGGAACACTTCCTTGTTGGGTGAGTGGCCTTTGAGGGAGCAGTAGACTCATACCCCGAGTTGGATGACCCAATAGATGGGCCCACTATGGGCTTACAGTGGACTACTGCCCATCTATAGTGGGCCAATGATAGATCGGTGAGGTGCTACTTGCTATTCCACAATGAGTTTGAGTCGTTGCAGACAACGACATCATTTGGGCTCCATAGACTCCAGATTTCGTGCAGACAGTGGCACCGCATGGGTTGTCCCTGCAATGCACGCGGGATGCTGGGTTTTGGGCGATGACCTGCCACCTGGTGTTCGCACATATGGTGGATTCTTACGCGTCCCAACTCATAATGCTACAGTTTGGTTTATATCAAGATGTGCCCCCTTCAGACGGCATGTTCCTGGAGCGAGCCATACACCTATGAGTCAAACTTCATTCGATTATTGTCTACACTTCGTATGCCTTCTTTCATAACATCAGTCATTCTGGAAATGCAGCCAATCGAGGGTTGATAGGGAAGTTGAGGACTGGCAGGCAATCCAACATGAGTGGACCATAGCATGGACTGAGATGGTGCACCTCGAGGTACTGCTTGAACAACATTCATATATGGACATACGGTGAGTACCTACCTGTAATAGCCCAGCTGTTTATTTCAAAGTTTTGGAGTAAAACAATTACTATTAAAATAAATTAATTGGTTTAAAATAAAAACATGAGTTTTGGTGGCTAAATTTTAATTTGGCTTTTCCCTGGATTTCTATTTTTGAAAAGGCTGGATTTGAAAAGTATTTTAAGTAAAACCTAAAAATATTATTAAATAAAGTGATATTTTGATTTTCTATAAAAATCCTACATCAAATTAATTATTTGGATTTATTTAGCTTTTATTTGGTTTTCTGTGTTTTTTTAGATTTTGAAATCTATTTTGAAATTAAAATATAAGTTGAGTATGAAAATTAAATACCAACTTGAGTTGGAAATTGAATTCCTTGGGTTTTCGAAAAATCAAAAATCAAAAATTAAAATCAAAATCCAAAACCCCCGCCTCCGGTGACAAGTGGACGACCAGTTCGCGCCCGCCACCCGCCCAACCCCACCGTCCGCCAGACTTCCATCCCTCTCTCCTCACTTCCTCTTGACCCTGATCTTTTCACGGGCCACGTGGCGCATCTCCTTTGTCTGCCCGCCCTTCTTTCTCGGCCGCCCGATCCCTCTTCCCCGCAACGCGTCTCCATCCGACCGCTCCTGCCCCTCTTCTCTCCCTTCTTTATCTGCGCCCCGGGCCCGCCTATCGGACCCTTCTCCTTCCCCGCATCTCCTTCCTCGTGCCGCACCCGACTCCGCCAAGTCGCCGTCGTCCTTCCCGGCCTCTCCCCTCTCTTCCGCGCGTCACCCTCCTTCGTGCGCCGCACGCTCCATGCCCCCATTCCCGCCCGCAACCGCTGCCCCACTCCGGCGACCAATTTGCGCCGGACCGCACCCCTCCGCCCCTATAAAGCCCCTCCCGGCTTTGCCCTCCTCACTCCACCTCCCTCGCCTCGCTCGCCTCCCGAGCCTCGGCCGCCGTGCTCCTCCCTCCCCGAGCTTCGGCCTCTCTCTAGCGAGGAATCTCCGCCGCCTCGACCACTCTGTTGTCGACTCCCTCAGCGTCCCCGCGCCCGTGCGAAGCCCCTCTACCACTCCCCCGTGCCCGAGCGGCATCGGTGAGCTGCGCCACCAACACCCGAGCTGCGCCCCTACTTTTCCCTCGTCGCCGGTCACCGCCTGAAACCGTCGAGCTCTGCGACAAGGTGTGATGGGAACGGGGTCCCGATCTTCCAACAGGTTCTGGATACGTTCGATTTGGTGGAGGTGCGACACAAATCGATCCGGCTTCCGAACAACACGTCCCGAACCCCGCAATCGCAGCACCACGTCTCCTCAGGTTATCAACCATGCGCAGCCCGGTTGACCTCACCAAGAAGGCTAATCCTCGCCTGCGAATCGAAGAACACAAGCAAGAACAAGGAATATCACAACTGAATTGCAGATGTATTGATTTAGCACTCGAAAGTTGGGGTCTCACAAACCGATGAACGGCAAAACTGTTCAAAGACAGATTTAATCTAAGCAAAACCCAACCCTAATGGTGGGGGTGGTGGCTATATATAAAGGAGTAAGGGGCGTGCAAAACCCCTGGACGCGTCCTTAATGGACTCCAACACAATACAAAGCGAGCGGCCCAAAAGACGGTGTCGCAGCACCTGACAGATTCTGGACGTCCACTTGTTTCGACGATTCCCGTTGACTCAGAAGGAATTTTAATATGAGACCAGAGCCATTGGAAAGGTTATCTTCTCAGCTTTCCATACATATGTGGAACGTCCAAAACGGAGTCCGGATGCGATCCGGGTGTCCGTTTTAGTACGGCCTGGTCCTGGACTCCGAATTGGATTCGAAGTCGGTTTGAGTTGGACATCCAACATGATTCGACCACCCTTGCTGGACTTGTGCGCCTCGTAGCCCTTCCCCAAATACTTCCTGATCCTCTCCATGGTTCCTAATCATAACTAAATCATTAGGTAGTAATCGATTCTCAAATGAACAAAAGGAAGTACTTAGGAACGAGCTCACCTGTAAATTCAATTGTCGGGCGTGAGCTCTAGTGATTGGCCCTTGAATAAGTGGAGGAGTGTTGTGTATATCCGAAGAAGTGATATCCTCATCAAGGTGAGCCCGCCTCCCCAATGCCTCCCCTTGCCGTAGCACACCTTAGTCACCACCGTCGCGCCACCTACCACCAGCGAGCTCCCGATCCCGAGCACCACCTCCGGTGAACATCGCCACGTGCCTGCGTGGCAGCCATGTCGCGCCACGTCAACGACACCTCAGCACCTTCCCACCCCGTCGGCCGCCACGCAGCACACCCTCCATCCTCGCCACCTCGGCCCCTTTGGTCTCATGGACCCAGGTACATAGACCAGGCCCACCTGTCGGTCACCTGTCCGAAAAATCCACCCAAGGCTGACATCCGCATGACATCATAATTCCATTTTCCAGTAGAAAATTAAATCAGCCGAAAAAGAAATCCCTGCTGAGAGACCATGTGGAGGTATCCCCATATTATTAATGAGTAATTGACGGTTGTGTTAGTGAGGTTGAGTTTGTCTTGGGTATTCTACGGTTGAATACCTTTTACTGATGCTATTATTGATTATGTTGTTTCGTGCGGTGCTATGTGAGAGTTTGCTTGTCTGTGTGACTGCAGGACTTTGGAGCTAGGTCATGGTGAGGCAAGGAGGACCGGGACTAGGCATAGGAGGTGTTGAGGTCCAGACAGTCGGTGATGCCGAAGATGATCAAGGCTGTTGAGGTGGTTGCGAGTTGGGAGATGAGGAACCGGAGCAGGAGCTACTGGTGGTGGACACGACGGGTAACGACGAGCGAACCGGGACTTGGCTTAGGGAGGAGTCGGAGGTCCAAACGGTTGGGTGTCGGCTGCAGTCGTGTGCGACGGAACAGACCAGGACTAGACTCAGGTGGAGTCGGAGGTCCAATCGGTCGGTGTCGGATGGACACGACGGGCAGCGGTTTGGTGGACCGGGACTAGACTCAGGTGGAGTCAGAGGTCCAGACGGTCAGGATGCCGGGCGCGGTCGTGTGCAGCGGAACGGACCGGACTAGACTTAGGGAGGAGTCGAGGTCCAAGACGGTCAAGGTACCGGTTGCGGGAAGCTTCCAGGAAGGTGCTTGAGGGCAATTTGGACAATTGACTCAAGCCTAGTTGGAGGTGGCTGGTTTTTCCCTCCAAAAAGTGTGTGTTGACTTTTTGCCTCAATTGTGTGTGAGGCATGGAGTGGGTTTGGGCTGCCTCTTCTTGATTTTCTCCTTGTGGGTGTGGGCATGGAGATAAAAGAGGCAGTTGGGCACTGGAGGAGGGTGCAGTAGAGAGTAGAGGTAGTGCCCTGTGTGAGTTCCTCCAGTGAGCATGTAGTGTGTATTCGCATTTCCAATGTGTATGGGGCAGTAGTGTGAGATGGCATGAACTCATGTAATCATTCCTCTATTTATGAAGCATTCATGGTTATGAATCAATTTGAAAAGGATTGAATTTGAGATTTTTCCCTTTTTGCTTGTCTGTGCTCTGTTCTTGTGATTTGGAGTTGAATTCTTGATGGATTAGTTGCAAAATGGATTGCTCAGTGATGGGAAAAAGACTCAAGGCCACTTGGCTATTCAATTCCCAAGAGAAAATGGAAGAATCAATAAATCCTATGATTTTTCTGTCATTCGTGCCATTTCCTCTGTTTTTCACTGTTCTAGGGTTTCGTCCGGTGGACCTCTCCTCGAGCGGTGGTCGACCCACTTTGTGTTGGCGGTCGGGGCGGGCGTGGCATCGGCGGTCGACCGGTGGATGATCAAGGTCGACCTTCGTAGGTCTAGCGGTCGACCCGGCATCAAGCGGCGGTTTGACCGCCAAAGACCTGCGGTCGACCGCCCCGATGCCGACTGCTTTGATTTGTAGACTTTAGCTTCTTCTTTGTTTGCAATCCCTTCTGCTGTCAGTGAGCATGAACTCCAGTTCTTCATAGCTTCTATAGCTATCGGAGAATGGATGCTGTGTGAATACTTCGGGGGCAAATTTTAAAAGGCACCATTCACCCCCCCTCTGTTGCCATTTCTGATCCTACACCTGCTGATGTCATAATTCTCATTTTTCTTTAGAAAAATAATTCCAAAATACAGTTTATTCATTTTCTCTGATTTTAAACTTCCGAGAGCCCGTTCTCCTTCATCCTAATTCCGATTGAGCCCATTCAAATTCCTAAATTCATAAAACATTCTCATCTATCCATTTCTGCCATCAATTTAAATATTTGAAAATCATTTGAATTTATTTTGAATTTATTTGAATGTGGTGTGTTATTTTCACGTGTAGACTTCGACGATTCGGAAGAATTTCTCAATGAAGATTTGCACCCAACTCAAGAGCAAGGCAAGTCACACTCCTTGATCATGTTGATACTAATTTGCAAATAAAACTATGTTGTTTTAAAGTATTCTGCATGCATAGTTTTATTCAATGTATTTCAATTCCAGTTTTAAATTTAGTTAATGCCTATTTGTTATTACCTCCTTTGACATCGTAAATCCTTATACCTTGTCACCCTAGAATCAAACTCTAGTTAGTACACTAGTATTGATTAGAGAATTTTATATCAACTGCTTAGACCTGCTTAGATATAATATTGGTTTTGGGATACCTTTTGACATAAAATGATAAGCTTTTTGAATATATTCTTGACTTCGGTGAGTCAAGAAGGTTTATGAAATATTTTGAAATAAATTATAAAATCTAGTTTAGACTTAGGCTAATGGTTAGATGGTGGGTGCATGCATGCCCTGTTGTTCGGAGACACAGGGTTGATTGTCGGGCACATGGGGTATATGGTTGGGCCTAAGTCAATTAAGGATCGGTTTGTGAGCTACTGTTGTAAAGCCCTATCGTACTACCACAAGGCTGGTATGGGACGATCTGGTGAATAATTTGCGGAGTCCAAACCTGGGCTAAGTTGTAGGTTGAAGTGAGTGTGGTCAGTGCCATGAGAAGTCTCATAGTTTGAAGTGAGCGTGGTCAGTGCCATGTGAAGTCTCACTCGGCTCAAGAGTCGGTCCTGGTCTGATGGATTCCTTACTGGGGTGAAACCTTAGTGTTGACTTGGCCAGGTTGAAGGCTTTGCATTGTAAAGGCCTTGTCATGATCTCCTCGTCGCACACCTAAGGAAGTGTGTTAATCGCGTGGCAATATAGGATGATCATGTCTTGTGGGTAAAGCTGTATAACCTCTGCAGAGTGTATAATCTATCCTAGATAGCCGTGCCCACGGTCATAGGTATGCTGAGTAAAAGTTTTTCATGGATCAGACTTTGTTTTTCAAAATGGCTTTGAAAACCTGATGGATGGATGAAATCCACGAGAGATTGAAAACCTTGCGGATGGATGGAATCCGTGAGAGATTGAAACCTAGTGGATGGATGGAATCCATCAGAGTTGTGCAGTGAAAGCGTGTGGATGGATGGAATCCATACGTGATCTTTTGGAAAAGATGGTTTGGGTGGAATGCCTGTGGTTAGGTTAGTGTGGGGGATGGACCTGCACTAACGATATTATTTTCAATTACAAGTACTATTTTTACTTACTGTATTAAAATTTAGTAATTTCAATCTATTTACTGTATTTTCTTAAAATGTTGTTTTATGCAAAATAACCCTATAAGCCTTCCTTTGTGGCCCTTATCATTATGTTGCATTTCTCCGTGTGATTTACGGAGTACAAGTTTGTACTCACCTTGCTATCCCCATACAGAGGAAGATGACTTCGACTACAGTGGGGACCTAGACGAATAGGCCGCGTCTTACTGTCGTTTGCCTGTGGGCAGGGTTGTTGGGTTTCTTCCGCTTCTGTGTTTTTCTTCTGCTGCTTATTATTTAAGTTTCGATTATGTGCCATTGCTGTAAACTCTGGCAATCATTCCCATATTTAGTTAATGAATGTCATTATGGTTGATACTTATTTTTGTTGTACACTATATGCACTAGCTGATCCTGGACTAGTACGATTTAAACAGAGGATCCAAGAGTTGTTGCTCCGGGTTTTGACACTACCATAGTCGTGCTCCAGACTCACCCTTCCTCCACTGGAGCACCTAGAGCAGATGACACACGAAGAGAGCTTGCAACACTCGTTCAATCATCATAGCGCTTCACGGCATGACAGCATCGTAGGACACTTACAACATCACAACACCTGTTGCTTAACTTGTTTTGCGTGCCACTTTAGTTGGAGCAGGTGCAACGCATCGCAAGCTCATCGGAGGCCGCCATGCGCAGCCCGAACACAACACTAGGGCTCATGAAAAATTTTAAGTACATCTTCATAGGAGTCAAAGAACATAATCAAGAACATGAGCTGTAGTGATTTGACAGACAATGTCATGTGAATGGACCACCAATTGGGGCAACCGTGCTCACCTACTAGGTCCTTATGACCTAGCGAGTCCGGCCGGTGTCAAAGCACTTCCCATTTGTCATCCATGGGCCACATCGGTGGGGAGGTAAGCTATGCACAAATTAGGCTTTTTTTCTTGGGTTATGCATTGCATTCTGCTAACATCATATCGTTCTCCCACCATAGGTCCATCGGGATGCATCACTTCCACCATCAACTATGATGAATATCCAGGAGGTATGAGATCCTTAGTTTTTACCTAGAGTATTTATTTTGACTAACATCATCCCATCTTGTAGCCTTTAGTTGACCATGGGGGTGATGGCCAGTTTACATCCACTATGATGATACGAACCTCCTAGCTCCTGCCAGAGAGCGGTACACCATGCCAGGGTTTGGAGCATGGCCCTTAGGGTTTACAATGTATGTGGGGCAAAGCACCTTCGGTTTCGTTGCCGCACCGTATAGTTAAGGTTAGAGCTCATCTGGGTTCGCAGGTGCACCAGGCCTCCAAGGCTAGAGCTCCTCTGCACAACCAAAGTTGCAGGCATGGTACCTTGGGGGTAGACAATTGGGGAGTGGATTTATAGAGTCTGTCATCCATGAATTCATTGGCGGTGGCCCCAGTTTGGCATACCTCAACCGGACACCATGGACACTTACTGAACTCAGCTAACGGATGCACCTCTACCCACTCAACATACTGAACGATCTCTATACCCCCTCTGATCCGATATGCGCTCTTTGATGGGCCGTACGATCGCAGGCACGCCGACTTAAAACTTTCAAGCGTATGTGGCGGTCGTAATAGCGAGCAGAGAGTACTGGCTCAGACGAGTGAGCCATATTGTACCCTGTGTCATGTGAATATACTTTTGTATATTTATATTCATATTTTGTTTTGCTATATGGCATATTCAATTAACGAGTGCCTGTAAATAGTGTATAAATACAATTCGAGACATTTTGGAGATAGTATACTTAAATGAAATTTACAGTCAAATTCAGAATGGATGGAACTCCAAAAAACTTACACAATCAAGTTCACTGCATCGGGAGGCTCAAAAAAATTTTCGATCATATCTAAGCTCATTTGTTATATTAAATGAGCACCGCATGTCGCTAATTGGGAAAAATTAACATGGGTACTCAGATGGATACTTTAGAAATTACACAATCAAGTGTACT
Source organism: Bonia amplexicaulis (assembly GCA_036346245.1). Taxonomy (NCBI): domain Eukaryota; kingdom Viridiplantae; phylum Streptophyta; class Magnoliopsida; order Poales; family Poaceae; genus Bonia; species Bonia amplexicaulis. The sequence goes on along the minus strand of JAYGGG010000376.1, from coordinate 108,829 downwards.
ATGTAAGGATCCTTAAAAAAACTCATAATTTTTGGGGCTCATTTGCTATATTAAAAAATTCATGCAAACTATTTACTTTAATGAATTTTCGAGTAAAATTAAGAAAGGATAAAATTTTACAAGAATTACACAATCAAGTACAGTGTATTGGCAGGTTCCAAAATTTTTTTATAAGTTTTAAGTTCATTTGCTATATCTAATAATTCTTAGAAGAAGTACACCTAAATGAATGCGCTAATTAGGATTGGATGTTACCTATTTACCACGGCTAATGGGCCACCACATGGTGGCTATGCAGACTAGTTGATGTGTCCGCTCCATGTCGACTCCGCGTAGTGGCCATTTAGTGGAGATGCTATTTTTGTAATTTTTGTATGACCGATGCCATTCTTGCAAAAACCATACCGAAAAAACGCCAATACAGCCAAAAACTCACTAATATGAGGCTTCTTCATAATCTCCCACATTAATTATAGGGGTGGCAATGGAACGGGTCCCAAGGAGGCCCCACGGCCCCCACCTTGGGATCTCTGTTCCCCGTGGGGACCGACCCCACGGAGATCCCAGTGGGGATTACAAGCTAAATTATTTTTCTTAAAAATAATATAACTTTGTTTATTAATTTATACTAATTTAATTTTTTAAAATATAGCTTCAAAATATATGTTCTAACCTATAAATTCAAGTTTCAATTCAAATATACAAAAATATTATTCTATATTAAAAACTATAATATATTATAAGAAAATTTTATTTTTACTGCATGGGGGGCGACCCATCCCAGTCCCCAACACAGCACACAATCTAATTGGAATAGGACCGGAAATAGTTAATGCATGTCACGTTGCTATATGCATGATATTTACGCTAACCTAGCCAAGATCCAATGGGATGCATCAATGATTCCATGATTTGAACTCTCTCCGTCTCGCAATATAAGTTTGGTATGAATACCTAAAAAGCATATTATTTAAGTAATATTTAATAAAATTAGACCATAGTTGCTCATATTAGATAGACATAATGCTACTCATTCTATTAAAGACAAATATGATATAATTTTATTACATATTATACAAATAATATAATAGGACATTGAAATAGGACACCATGGTGTCAGAGCTCCATGATTTTAAATGCACGAATTCAACCTAAATTTATATATATATTTTTTGTAAATATCAGTTTGAGTGTATATATCGATCTATAACAATTCAAATGAAATTTATACCTTTTAGAAAAAATGTACTCGAATTCAATGTTTTGAATGAATTTAGATCACATGCTTTGCTAATTTCTACTAATATAAAAGGGGAGTTTATCCGTCAACCTTCCCTGTCCATGCACGCAACGCACTATTTTCGTCCCCACATCACATGTTTCTATGAAAAATTGATGTTCTCACGTTTGCTGATATGCATCATCCTCTTTTGGTACTTCGTTACAACGCACGAGTACCTTACTAGTATATATATAATTAGCACATACCTATAATCAAACTAGCATAAAAAAGACAACTACAGTTCGAATTTTAGTTCAAATTTGTTTAAACTAGTTAGTAACTAGTTAAACTCGACATTCAAATTTTTTTTAAACTTTTCACGCATGATACATAAAGAAAATACCGATTTTAGACCATCGTGCCTAAGCACCATAGTGTCCCAGTTAATTATACTATATATAGTATAGTCCACAATCACCATTTTATAAACATTTTATTTTATGAAACAAATATAACTACTACAAAATAAGCTATATTGGACGTCTCATCACAGACGTTTTGTGGGGAACCGTTTGTGCTGTTATTATCACATACCGTTTTATAGGAGTGACCATTTATCATCTGTGATATGCAACTATCACAAATGGTTCGTGTTAATAACAGTTCACAGACGGCTATTAACATGAACCATCTGTGATAGTTGTAGACATGATAGATAGTTCATATTAAAAACCGTCTGTGATAGTTCATAGAAGACGACGACCGAATTTCAATAGGAAAGTATAGTGCAGAAGGCTCTCCAGGCACGAAACACTCACCTGCATAGACTCAGCACCGTTGGGTATGTGGGTAAAATCCCGCAATGGAGGATGAGGTTACAATCGGATCAGAGGCCTCCCTACCATTTGCTAGGATCAAAAATGAGCGCGCCCGAAACTGATTAAGAGTGAGGTCATCAACCACGTCTTTGGGCATTACCTCTTTTAAAAACCCGCAGACAAGGAAGTATTCCAACGCTGGTATGATATGTTAAAATATCTAGATGTTAATAGGTCCATAACTTCATGGGGTCTAAAATAACATGATTGCCTCTTATAGCAAACATTGACTACCGAATCTTCTGAAGGCTTCTTCCAAGCAGTCAAAGAGAGAGATATACTGTTCGTGGCCCTGGGTAACAAGGAACACCCAGGTCACACGCGAGACCTAGGGGTTTATGTATCTTAGAGGCACAAATTCCCAAACGACTCTAAGGTGTGTGGGAGTAGGAAGAGATCCAAGCCTGAGCGCGAGGAATGTATGAAACGAGACTTTGATACAAAACTTAGGACATAATTGCCTTACTTCGAGGAGAGATAGATGCATTGAGGAAAGAATTGAGAGAAATTTACAGCCAGTTGCAAGCCACCCCTATTATTACCATACCCAGTCCCCTTCAACCTTGGAGTTGATGTGCGTCCGCCACTTTTTGAACATAGTGATGCTCACTTACCTATCAACGATATCCAGATAATGTACATCTCTCAAATGCTACATAGATAGACCTGGTGGGCGCCTTAGCTCATCGTGTATCATTATGTAGGAGGCCACACCGTGCATACTCAGAATCAGGGTTGTTGGCTCTATTCCTATTGATGCTGGGCAGGGGTTGACGTATCCATACCTGTCAGGGACGTTGGTGCACAGTGCCCAGCTAGGGACCGATTTTGTGAAGGTCCAGATGGACATGATTAACAATGTTTTTAGAGCCGTCCCGCTGAGAGGCTCCCAAACAGAGAAATGATGTTACTTGGGATGCCGTCTACACATTTGTCAGTGGCCCAAGAGGGACATCACCCTGGACCCTTTCGTGCCACGATCTCCACATGACCATGCCTATCAAATAGAATACTCTATGACTCCACCTCAAGCTCCTCTTTAGAAGGCTAGTGCATTGGCTCCCGTGAAGGCAATGCCAAAAATGTATTGCGAGCAGGGCGCTAAGGCCTAATCGAAGAAGATTAAGGTGCCTCCCGGGGAATGGAAGTTTATGCTCGGAATGTCGTTGGTCCCTGAGTCACAATTACCCAGCCTTAGACTGGTTTGTAGGATTTTGCATACCTAGTATATAAAGAGGTCCAACATGAAGCCAAACCGGCATGGTAGATTCACCGTGAGATACACGAAGGCGCATTTTCTCCACGACTCAGGCTACTTCATCGCGACCTTCGAAGACTTATTCTTACTATTCAACCTCGATGAACTTGATGCCTCACTTCTACGATGCTGGGCACTTTAAGTGTGATGTACAATCAAGTTCTACATTCACATAATACTAATGTATAGATCCATTACTTATGTATAGATCCATGATCCAAAAAGTCCGGCGACGGCGAAAATCGATGGGTTTCCTCAACCCACAGTTGGTCTCTGAGCAATCCATCAACGATAACAGATCCTTCATCCACATTACATAACAAGGGGATTGATTGCTCACAGTGACAAGGAATACATCATGGTACCTTCAACCAGGGGTAAGTGCTTCACTAGTTACCACACAAGTTCATTGTACTTTATACGCTACATAAACTTAGGATTGATCACTATGGTGACATACATGTCTAGGCCTCACTGGATTCTGATTGTGATTGTACCAAAGTGGAGCAAGGTAATATACCTTGATTCCATACTTAGGAGCAACCACGACTTCACCTGTGTGCAACAAATACTTGGCAAGTAAACTCATTTCGTCCATACATAACTCTATTATAGTCTTCCCTTCGTTTACATTGGCCGAGACTAATTTTTGGAATCACGTAGGTTGTTTAGTGCTTACGTTACCCAGGGAGGGAGACATAATAAATCTAGCGCTACACTATGACATATGACACAATTTTCAGTACCCGCTACAACACAACAATTCTATATCATATTTCGTAATAATGCCTCTAGAACTGACAATACCTATATATATAATTCTATTTTTGCAGTGCCATAAGCAGCTACACGGCAACGTATGTAGATTCTATATTTGCCGCCATATGGAGGACATCAAGGCCACTAAGATGAATGATCTAGAGGTTTTTCAACTTGTCAATAATTATTTCATGATTACCAATTTACATATATAGATACATATATATGTATATATATATATATATGCTAATGACTTTAACACTCTTAGCAACAGCGCGTGAAATTTGACAAAAGTACATTCGATCTTGACAAACTCACTAAAATTCGAGGAAAGCTCTCCTAATTTTTGATAGCAGAAGTCATAAACAAAACAGGAGAGTTCTACCTCGGCAATTATGATTAGATATTGAAACATTTGATATACAAATGTAATCACTCAATTGTGCTTAATCAAACAATCCATTCAAATGTATTTTATTTAGTTGTTTTATTCATTTTGAATTATGACATCAGCTTTAAATTTAATTTTCAACTGAATTAAATTTATAAAGAAAAAAGGCAATTTATGACGTCAGCCCTACATGTGGCTATTGACGTGGTGGATTTTGTTGATGTGGCTACCACGTATCGTAGACGTGGCTCGGTGTTGATGTGGCATGCCACGTGTCTTCCACGTGGCTAACACATGGACACATGCCATTAGGTGGCGAGCCACATCATTGCCATGCGGGTGTGTGATCGACTTAGCAAGCGAGCAAGGCGTGGCACCGGTGGCAAGACACGGTGTTGGTGTGTAGTGCCATGTGGTGCCACTTGACGCCACATGGGCTTGATCTTTGAAGTGGCGGGCGGCGAGCGATCGCTGGGGAACCGAGGGTTGTCAACGTTTTCGTGCTTGGCGGCGGCCGGTGGTGCGTGCAAAAGGAGGCAGGGAGCGAGGCGATGTTGATTTTATCTAGGGCGAGGCATGTGTGAGCTAGGTCATGGTTGGCGATGAGCAAGGGTGGCGGCAGCGCTCGGCTTTCGGTGAAAAAGGCCCTGTGGTGGCGTTCATGCTCGAAAGAGAGGTTGGTGGGGTCACCCTTGATACGACAAAGCTAATGAAGGCACATGCGGTCCTTGGTGTCGTCTCGGTGCCGGAATTGCTCGTCGAGTTGATTACGGGTTCGAGCGATGAGGCATGTGGGGGCGCTCGGCGAGGTTTGGGGTGGGGAGAAGGGGTGTGTGGGTGCGGGGCTAAGCGAAGCTTGGGTGCCCCTTTTATAGGGCAGAGGGGGAGCATTGGCCGATGTTCTTTTCCATTAATGGTGACTGGCAGATGGAAGGAGGAAGAAGTGAAGGAAAGGGTCGGTAGAAAAGGAAAGGGTGGGCAGAAAAGGAAAGAGGGGCATGGATTGTTAGGGGTTTTGTCCCGGTCTTTGAACAGTTCAAACCGATTCGAGGTCGGAGGGAAAGGCCGGGTTGGCTAGGATTCGGTGCCGAGAAAGGAAAGAGGGAAGAAAGAAAGGAAGGAGGCGGCGCAATGGGAAGACGAGCGGATGGGTGGGGCCCAATCATCAGTGAGAAAGAGGGGTAGAGAAAGGAGGGAAGGAGCTGTGACACAATGCAAGGAACCCAAATAAATTTAACTTGATTTAAGTACAATTACACAATTAATTTGACTAACTCTTTCTCTAGGCTTAATGAAAGGATTTTAAGAGAAGGGGAATTAAATCCATAGAAAAACCATTTAATTAAATAATTAAAAAGCCAAAATTTTGGAATATCACAGCTTGCGGTCATGAGCAAGCTTGGATACAGCCACAATGGTTATAGTTTTCCTTTTTAAAATTATTTCACTAAACATAATGGGATGGCATGTACGTCTAATCGTGTGCCGTGCCCATGGTGGGAATTGTGCGATGTTCACAGCCGAGGAAGGCTGTGAATGGACACTACTACAAAAGGGTCCTCACAGACGGTTCGGAACTGTCATCGCAGACGGTTTTTCTGAACCGCCTGTATTTATGTGTTGAGATAATTGGAGGTTATCACAAATAGTTTGTGATCCATCTGTGATAAAGACAACACAGATGGTTTGTAAATAGAACCTTCTGTAAAGTTACCAATCGTCTGTGATTGACGAGTATCACAGATGGTTGGTATATAGAATCGTCTGTGATAGTCCTTCATAGACAGTTTATAGCACAAACCGTCTGTGATAGCTCATTCCATACCTAAAATTTTTTCTATTTTTTGGCTTGCCTCAAGACATTAACAAGAAAATACAGTGGCAAACACAATAACACATTCTATTACGGCATAACAAGATAACGAACCCAACTCTTTAACACGGAAAGAATATATAAGAAACAGAGATCCTAGCCATCAAGGAAGAGAGGGGAGGGTATCAGATGGCGGTTGGATATCACCGGCAATGAAGAGGCGGCGGTAGCACCACCTTTGTGGCACGATAGTGAGACTGAACAAGGCACACTTACAATACTTACGACAAGAGTGTGTTGTGCAATCTACTGTGGTGTCACAACGGAGGTGCTAACTCACAGCGGTAGTCGGCGTCGTCGAGGAACAAACTGGATGCATCGGATGGCGGTAGCGCAACCTTTGTGGCATGACAGTAAGACTACAGAAGACACTCTTACAACACTTACGATAAGAGTGTATTGTGCAGTCGACCATGGTGTCACAATGGAGGTGCTAGCTCATGGTGGTAGTCGGCGTCATCGAGGAGGATGCGAAACTAGCTAGTGGATGAACTCATGCGTGTTCGCGGTGAAAAGGTAGATGGGGAGTGAGAGACCATGTGGAGGTCGTCTCATGTGTATGATGAGTAATTGACATCGTTTTAGGAAAAAGTCGAGTTTGAGTCGGTTGGTTCGGACCTTGACGTTGCGTGGCGTAACGGGCTCGGTCGGACTTGGTCGAACTTGTCGTATGGGATTAGGGTGCGTATTCTGCTGATGCGACAGGTTTGGATTTGATTATGCTTACATGTGTCGAGCGGTACTATTTGATGTGTTTCTTGTGCATCTTGATTGCGGGGCGCCGAGGTGGAGTCGTGGCGAGACACGTGGCGACCGGACTAGACGCAGGTGGCGTTGAGGTCAGAACGGTCGAGGTGTGTTGAAGACGGCGTGAACTCGAGGTGGTTGCGAGTCGTGGACGGCAAGGAGCGCGGAAACTTCCCGGAAGGTGCACGAGGGGCGAAAGGGTATTTTCGCAAGGCTGCACAAGCGGGAGCGGGCTCCGTTCGAATTTTACCTGGTGTAACGGGTTTGCGGCCCGTTAGCCGACGCCTATATAAGGAGGGGTTATCTCCTCGGTAGGTAAGACAATTGAGAGAGAGTTAGGGTTAGCTAGAGTCAAAAGAGTCTTTGGAGAAGGTTTTTGCTTTAGTGGTTATGGGTTGGTGAGGAGTTGTTGTGTAAGACAGAGGGACAGAAGGTGTCTGTAGCTTTGTCTATCGTAGCACCCTCCTCTCTGTGTTGTTGCCTCCCAACAGAGACATGAGTTCTTGGTGCTCTTGAGTTGGAGAGGGAGAGGTAGAGTTGATCTTTCATGTAATCATCCATGTTCTAATGTCCATGCGTATCGGGATGTCTTTGTGATTCTCTATCTTCCATGAATGAATTATTCTGAAGTTTGCCCGTGTTCATGTTTATTTCCTTCGATACTCCCCATGCCTGAGTTTTGATTTTTTTTGTTTTGGTGTTGTTTCTTGGCGAGGAATAGCAAAATGGGTTGCTGTGATCTAGGAGATACTCAAAGGCCATTTGGCTAGTCATTCCTGAGAGCAAACCATTTCTAACTTAAGTTTTCACTTCTCATCCTCCTCTGTTCTTCATGTTTATGATATTTCATTTCTAGGGTTTGAAGTAAATTTTGATTCCCTTTGTGAGATGGCATGAAATTTGGTACGTTGGGTCATAAGGCTACTAAGTAGCTATCCTCAAAGTTTCATTGCCAAAGGATCAAGGATTTGAGAGGAATTTGATTTTTGATGCAGTCTCTGTAGGTTCTCAGTTCTTGAGTAAAATCTGAAATTCTTGGTCTTCTGTTGATTTCTCTTGTTGAGTGATGTCTCTATTCTATTAAGTTTGTTGTTATTCTCTTTTGGACTGAAATTCAAAGTATTTATGCAATCATTTTGTCTTGGATGGATCTTCTCGGTAACTGCTGTGCATGGTGTTTTTCGGCAGCCTACCAAGTATTCAGTTTTTCGATTCTGCAGCCACAAGCATTTTGCTTTGCTGATTTCTGTGCTGTCTACAGCAGCTTGTTTTCGGCAGTTACATGAATATTCACTGATGCTGTTTTCGGCTGAATTAGGGGACAGAAGTCTGCAGGTCATATTTTCCTTTGTATCTTTAGGTCTGCAGCCTGCTCATTCCTTCAAGCAGTTGGCCTTTGTTTTATTGTTCTCTGCGGCAAAGGAGTAATCACTTATTGGTGTTCTTTTTATCTCCTTGCAGATTCCCCTCTTTTAAGAATTTCTCTCTTTCTCAAGTAGAGAATCAAACTCTAAGTCTCAAATAAGTCCTTCAAGTAGAAATCTTGATTACTGAACTGAGTCTCTTATGAGGCTTTTGATCTCTGCTGAGAACCTTTTCTTTTCGGCTGATTGTGCTGTTTGCTTTTCTCTCAACAGTTCCTGAAACTGAACCTTACTGCAGTCTTTCAGATTTTGGCAGCAAAGCAGTTCTTGGCCATAACATTGAAGCTGTGTATTGGTGCAAACTTTGGTCTGCTGTACTTCTCCCTGTAGCAGTCTGTTTTGAGTTGATTTTCAGTTTGTGTTCTGCAGTTAGCTATCCTCTGTAACTTGTGTGTTCAGCAGTTCGTAAAAGCAAAGTCTGCATGTTCATTGGCTGAATGGAAAGAAGAAGTCACGTTTCTTTTTACTTTGGTGGTGACTTTGATCATTTTGCATGCAGATCAAACGGCATTATTTTCAGCTGAAATTGTTACTGACTAATCTCTGATTTATGCTGAATTTTTAGAATCGCATGCATTCCGGTTCTCAGAGAATTAATTTTCTGCAGTCGTTTGCTCGCATCCTTTTAAAAATCAGTGTACGAATTCTCGGGGGTGATTTTAAAGAGAACGACATTCACCCCCCTCTGTCGCCATTTCGGTCCTCAGGAGTAATTAATAAGGGCGGCGGTGGGAGGAACTGTGCCTATCATTCGATGTAGAGAGAATGGACAAGTGAGATCAAAATCCTAGGAGATACACCATGGATCGGTGACGTGTCATTATCAAAGATGGTTTGTTATACGAACCGATTGTGATAATGCACATATCACAAATGGTTTGTTATACGAACCGTCTGTGTATTAATATTAGAGACAATTTAGTATATGAACCATCTGTGATAACGCTTAAATATGCGCGCCCTAATCCAGCTCTTCTAAACTGTCCTCTCCCTCATCTTCTTCACCAGATTTCTCAATAGTAGCATCTAATATTCTTTTGATCTCCTTCCTCTCATCTATTCATCATGAGTTGTTCGGCCGCAACCTTACAAAGGAGGCCAACAATTTACGTCTGGAGCAGCGCCTCCGCTCACGCCTTGCTCTCTTTCCTCGACTCACTTCCACCCATCAGCTGGACCTCATCATCCACCATCGACGAGGGTGTCTCGTTGCCGCTCAGGAAAGGGAAACCACCCTCAGCCTCGTTCTTCTCTGCAATGTGCACAAAGCAGAGGAAGCTCTTGCGGCAGTGGAGAGGCACATGGATAACCTTGCTGATCAAGCAGAAGCGGCTGATCTGAGGAAGTTTATCATGGCATCCTCTTTGAGATTATGGTCTATGCTAATGATTTGCCCACGCTAGAGGAGGAAGTGAAGAGGGCAAGGACAATCTTCACGGCATTCGAGAACTCAACGGCTGATCCTCCAACTCCAAAAGTCGAAGAAGACCATCCGCCCAGACAGGTATAGTAGATTTTTAGGGTTTTGAGAAACATAAATTAAGTTGTCGCAAATATTCAGCCACTTACATCCCATGACTATCCTAAAGCGAGTTTCCATGTTTAAAGATTGATGATCAGGGTGAACTGGTGTCCTGGACTTGACAAGACTGGCATGGCATTTAATATGATTTATAGCTAGTAAAGTTATCATTAATATCTATGGTGACAAGGATCAGGTGATTCAAGTGTCAAGGATGGTATATTAAAATTATTCCAATATCAAGTAGGTATTTAACTACCTTAAGTTTTGACATACATTTGCATAATAAATTAAGCATGCAATTTGATACTTTAAAGGAACATAATTTTGCATAAAATATAGGATCAATATGATCAAAGTAATAACTTGCCTTGCTTGGTTTACCACGGCCTTGATCTATTTGAAAGCCTGCTCAGTCAGTAGTCTAGAATTCCATGTCTTCGCCTATACCCAAGTCTTGATCATGTTTGCATTTGTCACTCTTCGTGGCTCTAGTGACTAATTACACGACCAACGACTGACAAATCCAACAAATCCAGCAAAAGTCCAAATAAGTTTAATTGAGTCTATTTATAATTTGCTTATGATTAAGCGTATGTAGTGAGTTGCAGGATAGAGACGGAGTCAAACGAATTTTTGGGTGGAAGCGAAGTGACGGAGTAACTTCACCGGGAAAGGATATAAAAGAACGATCGGCGTCGAAGGAATATTAACGAGAATATTCCGCTTTTAGATCAGAACGTGGTTAGACATAGCCGATTGCAGGATACCGAGACTCGATCTTGCTTTATTTAATTTATATTTATGAAGAAAGTTCCATGGGTTAGGCAGGACATATGGATGGATGGGAGAGATTAACCGGGATACTGACAAAAAGATTACTGATGTTCCAGCTATTTGAGAATGTTTTAAACAAATATGACGTGACTCTTGATTTAAATCTCGGCATTTTACAGGTAAATATGGGAGAATATACCAATAATTATTTTAAGCACTATTTAAAGAAACGGTCTCATGATTTTACAGATGAGCAGTTTATGGTTATTGTTTTACGTGGCACAAACTTGCTAATTTAATTTACTTAGTTTGCATTAATAGATTTAGATCAAGGGATGAAAGATATCATTTAGACCACTCGATTTTTTGATAGGATTTAAAATTATTATTCAAGTTTGCAGAGTAGAACAGAGAAAGATATGCAATTTTTCTAGTTGGGCCCACTTGCCAGACAAAGAGAGAAACAGAGAGGAGGGCCTGTCTGGCTGGCTGAGAGCAGAGCAGGGGAGAGCGGCGGAAATAGGGGAGGCTGCGTGGCGCTAGGGCCGAGCAGCGTCGCTGGTGGGGAACGACCGTGGAGGTGGCGGTGACCGGCAAAATGGGACCCGTGGAGGAGAGGATGTCCCTAGGGGTAGCGGCTCCAGCCGGAAGGCATCATGGCGGACCGACAGCGGTAGGGAGCGGCCGGTTGTGGGGAGACCGAATGGGCTGCCGGTGGCCGGAGAGAGGGGAGAGAGAGATAGGGTGAGCACGAGCAAGAGTAGGCCACGAGGAACTCACTGGGAGTGCTAGCAGGGCTGGAGAGGGACCGAGGCGGTGGCATCGGAGCCGGGCGACATGGTCGGGTCACCGCGGAGGGGGAGCTCGGGCCATGGAGGCATCGGTGGCAGGGGAAACTGGGCGAAAGAGCTACTCCCACAGCGAGGAATCGGGCTGGGGCCGACCGAGGAGGAAATGGCGGCGGTGGAGTCGGTTTTGGCCGGAGCCGAGGAAGAACTATTGTGCGGTGAGCTGGGGGCGCCGGGGTCTAATTAATCAAGGGAGTAGAGAGGAGACTTCTGGGGGCACGCCGTGATGTGGTTGGATTTGCGGGGGCTTCACCAGAGAGGCGGCGGCGGTCAGAGCACAACAAGAGAAAGAAATAGGGAGGAAGGGAGGAGCACGAGGAGGCTAGAAGTGAGCCATGACCACTTACGATCGCGAAGGGAGGGGCATTACTGCTGCTGTGGCCATCGACCCGTGAGCGAGGCACAGTAGAGTGAAGCGATGGCGAGGCGACGGCCGGCAACGGGATTCGCGGGAAGCGATGGCTCCAAATGGCAATGCTTAATGGGGTCAACTCCTCGAGCGTTCGCGAGGGCGTGGCGTGACGCGGGGGCTGCAGGGTCGTGGGACGGCCGTGTGGGCCTAGGGTGTCACGGGCGTGCACACCTTGGAGCAGGGGGTGGCGCTGTGGTGTCAGGTTGCAGGCGACGCGATGAAACCGAGGGTGGCCGGTCTGCAGAGGGCGGGCTCATGAGGCTAGGCCACTCGGCGACACGGAGAGGAGGAAGGAAGGGTGAGGCACCCAGGTGGGTCAAGGCCAAGCGTCGGCCGGGAGGCGAGCATGAGGGAGGAAGAAGGAAGAAGGAAGGAGGGCGTGGGCCGAGGGTGGGCCGGAGGCCGAGAAAAGAAGAGGTGGGTGGGCAGGAGAAAAAGAAATGGGTCGGGAGAAAAAAAGAAAAAGATGGGTTGAGGCCCAAAAGGATGTTTTGTTTTGTTTTTTGGAATTTTTAGAATTTGATAAATTGGCTAAATTAATTAGATGGCGAAAAATTTTAATATTAACTTTGATTTAAATTTCCTGTTCTTGAATTTTAAATTTGGGATTGCAAAGAGATTCGAGATTTCTTGATTTGATTTTCAGTCTCGGTTCTTGATCAAGATTTTATTAATTCGGATTTTTAGCAAGGAAACAAATCAAGAAACTCAAATAAACGCCAAAATTTTGAGATACACCGGATAAACAATTAAAAGATTTAAATTTTTTCATAATTACAATAGTTCCCTTTTTGGGATGTACAATTAATTAGCTTAATTAGTAAGAAGTTTTGTTAGAGTTTACCCACTAGTCAGAGTCGTAACAATTGAATCTAGCTAGCTAGCTATGTACCCCTAGAGATATACAAACATAGTTAAGAAAAACATCAGTCCGTCTCCTCGGAAAAAAAAAATCAGTCTTGTATAAGCAAATGAGTGAACGACTATATATATTAAATTGTAATATATGGGCTCTATATAAGCAAATGAGTCCGTCTCCTAACATAAACTCTAATTAGACTACAGGCTCGAAGGCTATTGGGCCCTTGTGTTCTTATTGAACTCTAATTCTAACTCACAACAACAGTTTGGAAATTTCAGGGAGGCGCAGATGACGTGGGGGCTTACGAACACACCACGTACACATCAGAAAACACACGATTTTGGGCATATTTCGGGCTTAATTAATCACTTACTCCCTCCTAGGTTGGAAGCATCAACATAATTACTGACTCCCATCCTACAATACGCATGGATTGTTGACTCCTATCACATAATTATTGACTAGAGAAAAGTCCCATGAATGTTTGACCATCACCGGAAGAAGGATGAAGAATACCATGTGTGCATATAGAACACAGCATCGGCATTAACATAGTTAAGAAAAACATCAGTGCTCGCAAAAAAAAAAAAACTGTCTTGTACAAGCAAATGAGTGAACGACTATATTAAATTTTTAGCTGCTAACCAATGCCGTGCGTGGCAGATGTGACCAAATTGCTACGATGATGTTTAAACAAGCCGATTGAATGTACTAACCATACCTGCTCTTGGCTTCTCCTGAACAGAATATGAAGATATTAGTTTAGATTGATTGGGTTAGCCTTCATAAAGCATTTATTTCTTCCACACGTAAACGACTAGACTGAAGGCATTAATGTGATTGGAAGGAAAAGATCTACGTTCATGTATGCTTCATGTATTTTTCAGGTGTCATCTCAAAGATTCAGCTATTTGTTTAAGCAGTATATCAAGACTTGAATAAACTTAACCAGAAATCTACGTTAAAAAAATGTATCCGTTCAACATGTGTTACATGACCTGTGTTAAATTGCATTCCTCAGCATGTCACTAGCTTGTCATATCCACACTACTTGAGTGTTCCTGATTGCAACAAGGAAGAAAAAACTACTACATGTGCACCTTGATTTGCTGTGAAGTTCAGCAGGACGATACCATGGCCATCTTGATGTTGACAGAGATCATGACAGCGTGTTCTAGAGATCGAGATATCAACATGGAGGTTCTACTTACCATGAAATTGCATTCATCAACATGAAAAAAAATCTATGTTTGAGTTTAATTTAATTGGAAGATAATTGGAGGGGAAAATACATGCAGCAGTGTGCCTGCCTTTGCTTGGAAGTTCTTCAATAGTGGCATTATTCAGAGTGATACGTACGTTAGGCGTTTATAGAAATCACATATGTTAAGGATGTCCTCTTGACCAAGATCTCAAGGTGTGAAACTTTGAATTAAACCATCAGCCCATGAGCCATGACTCATATTCAGCATCACAGGTTTGTTTGGAAGACGAAAGAAATATTGCATAAGCTATCCTACATTTATTAGAATGAAGTTCTTGAGTTTTTACCGTAAAGTCTGAAACTGTCAGAACAATGGCATGCCTTCACCAAACAACAGGTTATTGTCTTAGACAAATTCTAGAGTGATTTGCATTAACTTGACTGCGTAGGTAAACATGTCTTCCGTGTAGTATTGACCATTGTATGTGGTTAAGTACACTAGAACTATGTTTGTGTAAAGAATGTCATGGCATGCACGTTCAGTATCTGATCAAATTAGAGAAAACTAGTACGGGCTATCTACTAGTAAATAAGAACAAATTTCAGTGCATTTTTACATAATAATTTTGCTGCCGTCAAATTGAAGGCTATATATGTTGTAATATTTACGGTATAAGCATAAATATAATTCCTCTATAATTATATAAGCACACCAAAGACATCAATCCATATATATAAATCATAATGAACATATAATCATATGAATTGAACAAATCATTCATGACATACCACATATTCAATAATAGAGACATTTCTACTCTAACCATGAATATGTATGACAAGGTATAAAGCATGTACCGATTAAGACTAACAACAAGTGTTACAAATGTGGGTAATATTTTAATTCCAAGTTTTAGTAGGAGACAAATACAATAAACTAATGATGCAGAACTCACAATTAACAGCGGGCTACTCATCATTCTTCAGAATATACTCAAATATATTAACAAAGTCGTACGTGCACGCGAACGACTTACTAGTTAGTCTGATGAAGAACAGGAAGCCGCACAGGCTTGATGCAGTGCAGATCTTAGATGTCGTGTCGGTGGCGGTCGCGCAGATGCGCCGCCGAAACCTTATTGCCGCCCGTGCGGTACTCTCGCGGCAACGATTCGAGATACCCGCCTCCCTCCTTCCGGTGCACGGGAAGAAAGGTCGACGAGGTTTAGATGGCACAGTACTCGAGCACAGAAACACAGAGAAGAAGGAAATGGAGGCCGTGGGTTTCTCGCTCATACTCTGGACGTCTCCAGGCATATAAATAGACAGACTAATAACTGACATGATTAAAGCAGCCATTTACCCACTGGTAATCGACGATTCAACCGATCATTTATCCATTGGTAACTGCCTGTCATCAAAACCCAATAAAGCCTCAAAATCAAACGTTTGAATCTCATTCAAACACAGTGAAAGTGGTGCGAGTTTAGCAAAATAGAGATGGACTTGGTGCGCAAGTGGCGCGCCACGTCACGGCACGGCCGCGTCAGAAGTCACAAGTCACGCGATTTTCATGCGAAAATACGCAGATATCACAAGGCAAGGCGCGTGCGTGTGTGTGTCTACGTAACCCTCCACATACCATCTCTATCCATATTCAAGGTGTGGAGAGGACTCCACCTTAGAAATTGGTCTTCCTCTCCTTTCCTTAGCAATATGGTACTAAACAAAGCATGCTTTGGAATTAAGGAAGTGGGCCATAAAATGGGCCACATTCTAACAATCCCCCACCAATTCCAAAGCAAGAAGAAAACAGATGATAAAGATATTGTGTCTTTGAGTCTTCGTTAATATACTAGTGTTTAGTGTAAGTCCCGTGACGGGTTGAACTTACACCTAGAATGACAAGATTCATCTTCTCACAGCTGATGAATGGACTATGCCTTGAATTCACAGCTTTTCGTAATCAGATTTCACTTGAAATCTCAACTAGTAATAGACTGCCAAAGAACCACGTCTAAACGAAGCGTTATATGGTCATGCTCCCTTATCTGCTCATGAGCTTTCTAGAGAATGCCCCGTTCTCGTGAACTGCGACCACACAATTAAGCTCAAGTAGGTGTATTCTTTCTAGGTATCCTGCAGGCTAATACCTTTTCCTTATTTGGACAACAGAATACATTAAGGCTTTATGCCAACCTTCCAAACAGTTGAAAGTACATTGTTTATTAGGACATGGGTACAATAAATATGTACTCTCTTGTTACAACATCAATTTGTTTTTCCCATTGCCTACGTCACGGGATCTCCGATCAAGAAGGTATGGGTTACCATTGTGATGTAACTTAAATGGGCCTCATTCCCATGTCCATAGATGCAACGGAAATCGCTTTCCGTGCTAACCCCTTTGTAAAAAGATCGCGATTTTTCTCGGTGTGAATATAATTCATAGCAATCACTCCGAGTTTCTCGGTTTTCGACGATTTAAGCCTCGCTTCACATGTCTAGAGTACTTCATATTATCCTTTGTACTTGTGACTTTGGCCAACACTGCTTGATTATCACAAGACATCGATTGCGGTATTGGTTTCTCAACCAATGGCAAGTCCAATAAAGCTCTCTCACCATTCGGCCTCAATCGTGGTCGTGTCAAGTGCTACAAGTTCTACTTCCATGGTTGACCTCGTCAATATGGTCTGTTTACAAGACCTCCATGAAACTGCAGCACCAGCTAAAGTGAATACATAACCACTTGTAGTTTTGATCTCATCCGCATCAGAGATCCAATTAGAGTCACTGTATCCTTCTAATACAGAAGGGTGTCCAGTATAATGTATTCCAAAATATGTTGTGCCTCTCAAGTAGCGCAACACTCTTTCAAGTGCCTCCCAGTGATCATCTCACGGGTTAGAAGTAAACCGACTTAATTTGCTCACAAAGAAATGAAATGTCGAGTCTTGTGGCACCGACTAAATACATTAGTGACCCAATAATTTATGAAAATATCCTAATTGATCTTTTCCTAACCCATGGTTCTTTCGAAGCTTAATGCTTGCATCATAGGGTGTTGGAGAAACTTTACAATTTTCAAAGCCGAACCGGCTCAATATTTTCTCAGCATAATGGGATTGATTCAAAGTGATCCCATCCTTGCTTTTGATCAATTTAATATTCAGAATAACATCTGCCTCTCCCAAGTCTTTCATATCAAAACTCCGAGATAAGAAAGATTTGACCTCGTCAATTACGGCAGAATTTGTTCCAAATATAAGTATGTGTAGGATCGGAAATGGCAACAGAGGGGGGGTGAATGGTGCCTTTTAAAAACCGCCCCAAGTATCCACACGATTTCTTCTTCTCCGATAGCTATAAAAGCTATGAAGCAAGAAAAGCGACCTTCACTGGACACCGAAAAGATCTAAACTGAAAAGAAAACAGATGCAATGAAACAGTTAAGAGAAAGAGGCAATTCGGTTTCAGTTTTGGTTTTGCTTTTCAGTTTCAAGAAATCAAACACATACAACACCTCGATTACCAATCTGACACTCTTAAACAATAATTACTTCTATTGCCAAAACAAGACATCAATAATATGCAGTTGGCAACTAGACCGGTCTGTAGATAGTGGCTGCACACTGACTGAAATGCAGATGGCTATGTACTGCTCATGCTGCCGAAAATAGAGAGAGGAACACAGCTGCAAAACTATTTGACTCACAGGAACATTCTGAAATGGCAGCAAGAGAAACTACAGAGAAAAGACAGAGAACTGCCGAGACAAAGAAAATTGAATCACAAGCTACACATTTCTAACTGAAATCAGCACAAAATGCTGCAGTCAACCAAAATGTAAACAAATAGCACTTGTTTTCTCAGGAGAGCTGCTGGCCGAAAGAGTCATCTACTGCCGACTGAAAATGGAACCAACAGGAGGAATAGTTCGGCAGTGAGACCACAACAAATTGAAAACCTGCTGAAACAGAGTTAGCAGAAAACAGAGAATCTGAATCTACCAAAAAATGCAGTCAAGAGAATTTGAAAATGAATTCTGCACTTTGCTGCCGAACTGAGAGGGAAGAGCTGCTGAAACAGAAAACTGAAAACTGCACAGGATTACTCAAACTGTTGCCCAAAACAGAGAAGGAAATGAAGACTAGAGCAGCAGCCGACTCACAAAATGAAACTACAGAGAAGTCTCATTCCAGGAAATTCAAGGAACTGCTGCTAATCTTTTCACACCAAGGGATCAAGACCTTATACTAAATATCCTAGAGACTTTAAACAATAAGGGAATCAAACAGAAACACAAAAAATTCAGATTTGACCCTAAAACCTGAAAACTACAGAGACTGCACCAAAAATTGAAATACTCCCAAATCCTTGATCCTTTGGCAATGAAACTTTGAGGATAGCTACTTGATAGCCTTAGCACTCAACATACCAAATTTCATGCCATCTCATGAAGGGAAAAAATACTTGCACCAAAACCCTAGAAATGCCAAAACATGAACAAAGGAACCCAAAATGCAAAATCTGAAATTAAACTCGATTTGCTCTTTGGAGAAGTCAATCAAAGAGTCTAGAAATGTAATTCCATCCTAGAGCAACCCATTTTGCCACTTCCCAACAGAGAACAAGCCAAAATACAAAATCTCAAAAATTGGTGCAGAGAGGCATCGAAGGAAGAAAGGAGAGCACACACAACCCACTCCTTTTCGCTTAACTCATTGCCTGGATAGTTACAACCAGTTGCATACACCACTCCTTTTATCTCCAAGCTCACACACCAAAGGAGAAAATCAAAAAGTGTCATACCACAACACTTTCCACCGCATACTCATTTGAGGCAAGAAAGTCAACACACATGGAAATGGAGGGAAACCAGCCTCTCCACTCCAAAACTTGAGTCAATTGTCCAAATTGCCCTCACGCACCTTCCCGGAAGCTTCCCGCGTCCAGTACCTCAACCGTCTGGACCTTGACTCCTCCTTGAGCCTAGTCCCGATCCTCTCGCCACTGCCCGTCGTGTCCACCTGACACTGACCGAGACCTCTGACTCCATCTGAGTCTAGTCCCGGTTCTCTCGTCGTCGCTCGTCGTGTCCATCATCGGTAGCTCCAACTCCGGTTCCTCGTCTCCCGACTCGCAACCACCTCACCAGCCTCGATCATCTTCGGCATCACCAACCATCTGGACCTCAACACCTCTTGTGCCTAGTCCCGGTTCTCCTCGCCGCACCATGACCTAGCTCCGAAGTCCTGCAGTCACGCAGATAAGCAAACCATCACATAGCACCGCACGAAACAGTATAACAATAATAGCATAAGTAAAAGGTACTCAACCCTAGAAAACCCAAAACAAACTCAAACTCACTAAAACCACCGTCAATTACTCATCACCAACATGGGGATACCACCACATGGTCTCTCAATCTCCCCCTTGATGAGTATATTGACAAACACAGAAAAAGCATAGAATTGAGTTTGTTTGAAAGTCGAACATGGTCCAAAGAAAGAAGATGATGCTAATGACCATGTTGACATAAGGAGCAAAAGAAAGAGCAAGTTTTCCTCAAAGCTCCCAAAAAGTGGCTTTTTCTCCAACTATTCTCCCCCTTTTTGGCAATAAAGTCATCAAGTTACTTGGAGGAAAATAAAACATGGTGTGGCTGAGTTTTATTCAATGCTAAGCAAGTAGAGCCATGAAGATTATCCAAATTGACTTTTGAGTATTACACCAAGCCATAATACATATGAATGCTATCTAGATCATGACAAGATATGCATAATCAAGCCAAGCCACATAAGTAACAATCTGAATATTAGATGAATTTGTTAGCATGTCAAGCCATTCAAGAGTAAAGTCTAGCTAAAGGTATCCAAAGATGATACAAGCCATGTCAATAATCTAAGTGGAACCAAGAAGCTAGAATTGAGTCAAATTAGAATGCTACAAGTTCAAGAATGACTCATTTGTTCAAGTACTTTAGTCATTTTGTAATGAAGCAAATTTAGCACAATTATCATGTTTTCTTTTTGAAGCTCATGGTTGTTTCCAACCCAAATTTTAATTATGTGCTAGATCTCAAGCCTTATGTGACCAATCCAAGCAAGAAGTTTAAGGAAATGATCTTGGTCATCCAAAACTCCCCCTGAGTTCATGCCTAGTGCAATGGCAAGCAGTCTTATGAGAAAGAATTAGTGAGATCAGTTCTTTCGCACAAAAATGGTCTTTTTGCTTTTGATAAATTGTACTTACTTATGTGTCATCAAGAAACTAATATAGCTCAATCTATTGCTCAACAATGATTCAAGACTCAACTCAGCCTATTTGACACGGCAAGAATCATAAGAAGATAATTAAAGCCGACTGGTCTCAAATATGAACATGACATGAATTAGGTCAAATTGAGCATTTTAATTAACCTATCATGGCAAAGACTTGACTACACATATAAAGTCATGATCAAATTAGCAATGAAGCACAAATCATGGCAAGGTGCAAAGCATTGTAAGCATGTCATAAACGGATAATAATCAAGGCTCCATGTAGTTATATTACAATGCACATGCAGAAAAATATGCATAAAAATCCAGCTCCCCCTCAACATAAAATGCAACTTTTAGTTCAAGTTGAGTTAGGTCAACATTAAGATCTAGAAGTTCCCAAATGAACTCCCCCTGAACCAAAGCAATAAAAACGAGAAGCTGGCAAAGAAAGATAAACATGCAGTCCTTAAAGCATAGATAAGATGTAGAGGATACTAATGGCTCAGACTGACTCTTATCTATCCCATATGACTCTAGGACGAACAGCTGTCGAGAAAAACACACACTAGAGAGCAAACACGTACCCTGTCTACCCGAGGGTGGCCCAACCCTCGCTAGAACCTACAAGAAGTGAGTGAGCTCAACCTAATGAGATAAGAAACAGCTATCCTGAAAGCACAAGATAAGAGTAAGAAGTCTAAGCAACTCAAAGAAGAGACACACTCTAACCTATCTTTGGAAGGACTAAACCTAATGCACCAAAATGCGATGCAACAAGAGGGGCGAAAGCATAAATAATATGATAAAGCAATAAAGCCCAAAGCTCCCCCCTCACAACAGTCCATAAGGACAAACCACCCCAAGCTCTCCTCGCAGAGCTGAAAACCTCATGCTATCCAAAGGCTTGGTGAAGATATCAGCCAACTGGTGGTCACTCTCCACAAACTGGAGCACGATGTCACCCTTCTCTACATGGTCTCGAAGAAAGTGATATCTGATATCGATGTGCTTGGTCCGAGAATGCTGCATTGGGTTCTTAGCAATGCTAATCGCAGAAGTGTTATCGCAAAAGAGCGGAACACGCTCGATAGCTAACCCAAAGTCCCGCAGTCGAGACCATAAAAGCACCGCTACAACAATCGGTCAAAGAACGTACTCGGCCTCTGCAGTGGACTGCAACACCGGACCGCTTCCTCGAAGACCAGAAGCGAGAGAAGTGCCAATGAACCGGCAGTGCCGGTGTGCTCTTCCTGCTCTATCCTACGTACCGCAAAGTCTGCATCCGAAAAGGCTTTAAGGGACAGACAGGAGGAGGAAGAGTACCAGATACCATAGTCAATGGTAGCTCGAAGGTACCTAAAGATGCGCTTCACCGCCTGGCGGTGAGACACGCGAGGAGAAGCCTGAAACCGAGCACAAAGACACACGGAGAAGTGTATGTCCGGTCTCGAGGCAGTGAGGTACAAGAGAGAGCCAATCATGCTTCTGAATTCCTTTTGATCGACTGGCTCGCCGTCCTCATCTGGGTCTAGTACGGCTGTAGAAGCCATAGGAGTTGACACTGGCTTACCGTCACTCATGTCGGCGTCTCGGAGATCTCGAGTGTACTTGCCTTGATGCAAGAAGGTACCCTCCCGAGTCTGCTTGATTTGGAAGCCAAGGAAGAAAGTCAACTCACCTATCATGCTCATCTCAAACTCGGTGCTCATGACATCCGAGAACTGTGAAACGAGAGCATGGGAAGAGCCGCCAAAGATGATGTCATCGACATAAATTTGGACGAGCAGAAGGTCACTGCCGAGCCGGCGAGTGAACAAGGTCTTGTCGACTTTACCCATCTCGAAATTATGTCTCAAAAGATAGAACTTAAGCCTCTCATACCAAGCTCTAGGGGCTTGCTTAAGTCCATACAACGCTTTGGAAAGCTTGTAGACATGATTAGGGTATTTGGGGTTCTCGAAACCTGGAGGCTGTCTCACATAGACTTCTTCCTCAATAAAGCCATTGAGAAAGGCACTCTTGACATCCATCTGGTAGAGCTTGAAACCCTTAGAAGCTGCAAAGGCAAGCATAATTCTAATGGCCTCAAGTCTAGCTACAGGGGCAAAGGTCTCCTCGAAATCTAGACCCTCAACTTGGGAGTACCCCTAAGCAACCAGTCTAGCCTTGTTTCGAATGACTACTCCATCCTCACTTTGCTTGTTTTTGAATACCCATTTGGTCCCAATGATATTGTGACCTCGAGGGGGCTCAACAAGCGTCCAGACCTTGTTTCTTTCGAAAATCTCTAGCTCCTCATGCATGGCATTGACCCAAGACTCATCAGAGAGAGCATGACAAATGTCTTTGGGCTCGAAGAAGGCAACAAAGGCAGAATGGAGACAAAAGAGTGACATGCCAGATTTTGAGCGAGTAACTCGCTCAAAAAGGTCTCCAATGATCTGCTCTGAAGGATGAGATTTTTGGATATGTCTGGAGGTCCGGGATGAGATGAAGAAGTGGCCTCTACCGTGAGTCGACGGGTAGGAACAGAGCCACTAGCTCCGGAATAGCGCGAAGGCAGGGGCGATCACCTTGAGGTGCGGTGGAAGATGGCACCTCAAGGGGTGGATGAGGGACTGGATCGGGTGACAACCCTCATCTCCATCGTCCTCATCATCCACAAAGATGGTCTCGATCGCTCTAAAGAACTCGAGATATCGGGCCTAGTCCCTGACCGCCTCATCGAAAGTCACCTCACAGGTCTCTACCATTTTACTAGACTCGAAGTTCAGACCCTATAGGCCCGCGAAGAAGTCGAGTAGCCTAGAAAGAGTCCATCACAAGAACGTGACTCGAACTTATCTAGGTTCCGGACTTGAGAATAAAGCACTTGCAACCAAACACACGAAAATGAGAAACACTGGCTTTCGTCCATATCTCAACTCGTAAGAGGTGCGGTGCAAGTGTGCCCGAGAAAACTCGTTCAAACATGGCACGCGGTGGCTATAGCCTCAGCCAAAAACTTCCGTGGTGTAGAGTATTCATCGAGCATCGTCCTGGCCATCTCGACCAAGGTACGGTTCTTCCTCTCCACGACGCCATTCTGCTGAGGGGCGTATGGAGAAGAGAACTGGTGTTCTACACCGGTCTCACCGCAAAACCTCTCAAAGTAGGAATTCTTGAACTACGTGCCATTGTCACTGCGGATCGCTCGTAAGGCACCCGGGAGCTCAATAGAAAGCCTACTAAATAAACCCGAAAATGGGTAAATGTCTCATCCTTGAGGCTAAGAAAACACCCAAGAGTACCTCGAGAAGTCATCGACTACGACAAGAACATACCACTTCCCTCCTGCTGACTGCACTCGAGCTGGTCCAACTGTGTCCATATGGAGCAACTGTCCTGGTGCATCGGTCATAGTCACTGTGACCGGAGGATGAGAAGCGGCAACCATCTTGCCGCGTCTTAAGGCATGGAGTACAAACTAGATCTTTGACCATTTTGAGTTTGCGCACCACGAATGAGATCGTGGCCGCTAACTCGGGTCAAATGGTCAAATCCTATATGATCAAGTCTCCTATGCTAGAAAGTGAGGTCACGGGACTCTGAAGCAACTAAACACCGGAGAGGATCACCGAAGACTCAACAAAATCAGCACGAAAGATCCTCCCATAACGAGAAATCCCATAAACCAAACTACCCAAGAGTCAAGAATTTTACAATTGTTTTCTTAAAGCTCACCTCGAAATCGCCATCGGTGGTCGAGAGATCGAAAGCAAATTATATTGCAGCTTACTAACCAAGGCAACATCTTTTAAAATAAATGAATCATTAATGCAAGACAAGACCTTTGGCGATGACGCCCCAGATGAAGCATCTCCAAGGTGATCGTCTCATCACCGAGCACGGCAAGGAAGAAAACCAACGGAATCTCCGGTCATGTGTCATGAACACCGAGTCTACAAGCCAAACCTTTCCTTCCCTCCCGTGAACCCGAGTCAAACAGAGTAAAGTCTCGATCTCGGGATAAATCAAGAGATTTTGGCACCCAATCTTGAGTAACACGTCGAGCGATGAAGTAGTCAACCATGACTGACCTCTATCTACCGTACGCTCTCTGTTACTCACAGTACAAGGTCTAAGAGTAGACCTGAAGTCATTCTCGGGTCCGACTACTACGGAGGAGCGAGTCTGAGCACCCAAGAACAGTCGATCATGCCGCGGTAGCCATCTCGACGGGAAAGCGAGATCTACCCTCGTAACAGCAGAAGTCACGACCAAGGGAGCATGAGGATGAAAATCAGAAAACTCGGAAGAACCAAGTCCTCGATGCTGCCCAAAGCTACCAACAGTAGCAAGCCTAGACCTCATGTTGGTCTTAGGTGTACTCAAGGTCTGGGGCTGACCCTGAATACGCCTAAGAGACTCAACACGGTCTCTTCGCGCAATATTGGCGCGCTTGAAGCAGTGGTCAATCAAATGTCCATCCTTCTGACAGAAGGTGCAATGATACTTCACCTTCTGAGAGGCGGAAATAGCATGAGATGGCTTCGCCTTACGAGGCCGGGCTACGGTGGAATCACCTTCTCGCCGTAAATCCCTTGAACAAAGCCCGCTGATTTAAATTGAACTTTCTTGTTCTTGGGCTTGACCTCAATCACACTGCGGCTATGGGTCCGAGCACGACGTGGATGCTTCCTCACATCCTCTAGAAAATCATATCCTAGACCCTGATTGAATTTGCAAATCTTTGACTGGTCTAAAATAAGATTAAGCTTTTTCTTGCCTCCTACAAATTTCTCGAGAGTGTTCATAAGAAACTGACACTCCCGAAAAAGAGAGGTGCAAGAAGAGTAAGGAGAAGAAGAAGAGATAGCAGGAGGAGAGGAAGGAGAAGAACCAATAGTAGAAGAGCGAATAGCACGTGCATATTTCTCCTTATGCACGGCCACCTCAACTTTGAGGGCTTCGCAGGACACACAGGGGGCAGCCCTAATCCTAGCCATTTAGTTCTCGTAACTCTTCCTAAACGTCTCTACCATGTCCTTATCCTTTTCAAACACTTCAAAGACGTAAAGCATAAGAAGGATGTGATTTTCTAGAAGATCCTTAGTTAGCTTCACACATTTTTCATCCAATGCAATCAATTCAAATTTTAGTTTATTACAACTATTGCATGGTGAGCTAACAGGATCCGTAGTAGCAAATTGAGCCATTTTCTTGTTATGATTAATCATCTCTTGAAATTGCTTAGAAACCGATTCAAGCTCAAAGGTTAATTTAGGACAGTTGGTACAAGAAACAATAGGCCCTAACGAGGAAGCACGCAATTCAAAGAATTTTGTGATCTGCCCGCTTTAGGTTCATCTTTAAATTATTACAACTTTCACAAGTCTCGGGCAAATCGAGAAGCATAGTGTAAAGACCTCTAAAAGCATTGTCCTTATCCTCACATGAGGTGCAGGGAGTAGTCTCAATAGTAGATGAAGGAACAACAATCCTAGTCATTTCTAGTTCAGCAAGCAGACTAACATTCTCCATTTTAACAATATCAAGCTCGGAGGACACACTATCATGCGAGGTCCTTAGTTTCTCCATGTCACCCAAGAGAGCACAGCAAGTATCACAATCATCATTAGTAGGAGCATATGTAAGAGCAATAATCTCTAGTGACAATCTATCTACTTCCTTTTCCAACTCGCTACACCTAGCTTTAGCTCTAGCATGAAATCCTCCTAGCTTAAGAAAAGCTTCATTTAGTTGGTCATAGGAGGGACATACCTCGTCGGAGTCGGAGTAGAGGTCGCTATCGCTAATCTCGCCCTCAAGGGCCATGAAGCACATGCCGGAGAAGTTGCCGTTGTCTTTGGGTTCTTGATCACTTGTCCCGTCGTCGTCGCTCCATCCCTCCACCTCGCTGAGGTCGAGGTCGTCGAAGGCGGTGAGGACGCGGTGGAAGAGCTTCTTCGCCTTCCCAAAGTTGCGAAACTTCTTCTTGCCTTGGACAGGTGCTGAGGGCTTTGTATTGCGGTTCTTGTCGGTGTAGTCGTTCTTGCCCGAACCGCCGTAGTCGCCTTTGCCCTTCCCTAGCTTGGGGCAGTTTGCTCGGATGTGGTTGAGGCCACCACACTCGAAACAAATCACGGGTCCTCCTCTTTTTCCATCCCTCCTCCTCTTATAAGCATGAGAAAATCTCCGCTAAGAGGGCTAACTGCTTCATCCGCAGTCGCTCTAACGATCATCGCTATGTCACGAGAGCGCAAGGAGAATCCGACATCGGCTCGCAGAAGAGGATCCGAAGTGGGATCGGTGACTAATGCCATCGATCGTGACTTCGACCGAGAGACTATGTCAATCTCGTGAGTCTTGAGGCGCGAGTAAAGCGCGTCAGAGTCGTGGTCGAGGGTCCGTGGTGTCCTTGATGGTAGTCACCTTCATCTCCCAAACACGAAGATCGAGTCTGTAAAGCATCCGTCGAGCGTTATCCGAGTCGGAGTGCAGAAAGCATTTTGTGAAAACGTGAAAAGCACTCGTCGAGGGACTCACCGCAAGCATCTCGAATTTCATCAGATTCGCTGAACCGGTCCTGTCGAACCGTCTTGATCCGGGTGGTACCCTCATGGTATGCATCGAGGGTCGCCCAGATGTCGTGAGCGGACGACAGGTGAGAGATGCGATCAAATTCGCTTCTGCTCAAACCCTGTATTATGATGTTCCTTGCCTTTGCATTGGCCTCAACATCGGGCATGTTCGCCACATTGATGTTTTCATCGGCAGGAACAGCGAATCTGACCTTCACCTTCCGCCAGATGGCATACCCCTGAGCCTGGATGTATGTTTCCATTCGGCTCTTCAAGAAGGGGTAATCCAGGCCATCAAAGATGGACGGCTTGGTGGAATACTTGTCTGTCGCCATGGCTTGCAGACCGGTTAAGATCTATAGACAAGAGCTAACCGGCTCTGATACCAATTGTAGGATCAGAAATGGCAACAGAGGGGGGTGAATGGTGCCTTTTAAAAACCGCCCCAAGTATCCACACGATTTCTTCTTCTCCGATAGCTATAAAAGCTATGAAGCAAGAAAACGACCTTTCATTGGACATCGAAAAGATCTAAACCGAAAAGAAAACGGATGCAATGAAACAGCTTAAGAGAAAGAGGCAATTCGGTTTCGCTTTTGGTTTTGCTTTTCGGTTTCAAGAAATCAAACACATACAAACACCTCGATTACTAATCGACACTCCTAAACAATAATTACTTCTATTGTTTGAGAGACCATGTGGAGGTCATCCCATTGTGAGTGATGAGTAATTGACATCCGCTTACAAAAGTCGAGTTTGAGTCGGTTTGTTCGGACCCGACGTTGCTTGGTGCAACGGGCTCGGTCGGACTTTGGTCAAGCAAGTCGTATGGGTTAGGATGTATATTCTATTTTGCGACTTGTTTGATCTTGTTTATGCTATTTACACGCTCATGTATCGAGCGGTGCTATGTGACGTGTTTTCTTGTCTGTGTGTCAGGATGGAGGCGGAGTCATGGCGAGACACGGTGGACCGAACTAGGCGCAGGTGGCGCTGAGGTCAGAACGGTCATGATGTGTCGAAGACAACGTGGACTCGACGTGGTTGCGAGGCGTGCGAGGCAAGGAGCGGAAGCTTCCGGAAGGTGCGGGGCGAAACGGGAATTTCGCAAGGCCGCATAAGCGGAGACGATGCGTTAGGGTTTAGCCGGTGTAACGGGTTGGAGACCCGTTAGCCAAGGGCTATAAATAGAGGTGAGGGCTGCATACCCTTAGGACAC
The DNA here is from genome assembly GCA_036346245.1 of Bonia amplexicaulis. Lineage (NCBI taxonomy): Eukaryota > Viridiplantae > Streptophyta > Magnoliopsida > Poales > Poaceae > Bonia > Bonia amplexicaulis. Next base: position 80,601 of record JAYGGG010000376.1, on the reverse strand, counting down.
AATAGAGAGTTAGGGTTTTAAGAGTTCATTCCTTGTGTGTTGTGTTCCTCCCAAGAAGCTTGTGAGGCTCTTGGTGTTTTTGAGGATTAAGAGATGGAGAGAGTGAGAGTTGTTTGATCCTTCATGTAATCCCTGTTGATCTGGAATGATCTTTTCTTTTCTGAGATGATGTGATTGGGTTTTCCTTTTGTCTTGTTTTTGCTCTATTTCTGTGACTAATCCCTGATCTTCTTGGTTGCAAATGGAGTCTCAGTTTGTTTCTTTGATTTTTGGTCCTCTCTGAGATCTCTTTGATCTTTGTTCTCTGCCGAATCTTTCAGTCCATTCTATTTCCTTAGTCCGGTTTACTTTTTCGCCAAGGTTCAATGATATTTAGTTCTTGCCCCATTGATCATTTCGAAAGAACAAGTTTTCATTTCTCCGTCCTTCGATCGAAAAATATTTACCGTAGTCCTTGAACTATTTCACTCAGCAGGAATTTTTCGGTTGAGTTCTTTGTTTTTTTTTCAAATCTGAATTTTCTGCAGCAGCTTTGTGTTATCGTTCTCGCCGCGCATGACCTTGGTCGTCCGTTCTTTGTTTCATTTTGCCGCAGTAGCCTCTATAGCCTGTATTCTCACAGGTGCTAGTATGCGTTCCATTCTCAGCTGCTATCTTGCTCTGCATTTCAGTCGGTTCTTGTGGCTCGGACGTTGGTTCTTGCTCGTAATCTATCCAATCAAAACTCGATCGGTTCTTTCTTGATTGCTCGGTTGAACTTTTGTCTTGTGTTGGCAGCTCTTTTCTTGGAATATTTCTCTTGTGCCGATTCTTGGAAGTTGTTTCTGTCCGACAAAGATCAAACTATCTCTGCTTTCTCATTTGGAGTGACCGCTTTTGGTGCAGCTTTGCTTTCTCTTCTGCTCCTTTTTCTTTTCGGTTTGATGTTCCTCTCGGTTTACATTTTGCTTTATCTCCTTTGCTAGCGACAACACGGGGAAGAAACGTGTGATCGGAAGGTGGTCAATGATTGTGCACTTTTCTTTTATTTTCTTTCCCGATCTTTGACGATTTTGTTTACGATCAAACGGTAATATTTTCACCGAAAGTTTCTTGCTACTCTACGATTTATGCTGAATTTTTCAAAGTTGCTTATGCTCCAAATTTCAGCAAGAATAATTTTAATTTTCTCGTGAGGTGTTTTGTTTTGCATCTTTTGAAAACAATTATACAATTCTGGGGCGATTTTAAAAGAGAGCGACATTCACCCCCCCATCGCCATTTCGGTCCTACAATTGGTATCGAGCCGGTTAGCTCTTCTTGATAGATCTTTAACCGGTCTCAAGAGCCATGGCGACGGACAAGTACTCGACCAAGCCCCGATCTTCGATGGGATGGATTTTCCATTCCTAAGAGCCGGATGGAGACCTACATCCGTGCTCGTGGCTACGCCATTTGGCGAAAGGTCAAGGTCCAGTTCGTTGTTCCGCCGATGAGAACATCAATGCCGGAATATGGCGATGTTGAGGCTAACGCAAGAGCGAGGAACATCATTGTTCGTGGTTTAAGTAGAAGCGAGTTTGATCGCATCTCTCACTGACGTCGACCTTCGATATTTGGGTGACCTCAATGCTTACCATGAGGGCACCACCCAAATAAAGACGGTGCGACAAGACCAGTTCAAGCGTGACTACAACAAATTCGAGATGCTTGCTGGTGAGTCCCTAGACGAGTGTTTTTCTCGCTTTCATAAGATTCTGAGCAACCTCCGAGCCGTCGGTCTCACATACTCCGACTCGGATAACGCCGATGATTCTTTCCGACTCGATCTTAGGGTTTGGGAAATGAAGGTGACCACCATCAAGGACACCACGGACCTCTCGACCACGACTCTTGATGCGCTTTACTCGCCTCAAGACTCACGAGATTGACATAGTCTCGCCGATCAAGTCTCGATCGATGGCTTTAGTCACTGATCCCACTGCTGCTTCTGGTTCTTCTGCTGACTCTCTTGGCGGGTTCTCCCTATCTGCTCTCTGTGATGTAACTGATGATCAGTTAGAGCAGTTAGAGGATGAACAGCTGGCCCTCCTTGCTCGTAAGTTCTCCCATGCTTACAAGAGGAGGAGGGACGGAAAGAGAAGAGGACCAGTGATTTGCTTTGAGTGTGGTGGCCCCAACCACATTCGAGCAAACTGTCCCAAGTTGGGGAAAGGCAAAGTCGACTACGGCGGTTCCGGCAAGAACGACTACTCCGACAAGAACCGCAACAAGAAGGCCCCAACTCCGACGCAAGGCAAGAAGCCGTTCCGCAACTTTGGGAAGGCCAAGAAGCTCTTCCACCGCGTCCTCGCCGCCTTCGACGACCTCGACCTCGACGAGGTGGAAGGGTGGAGCGACGACGACGGGACGGGTGATCAAGAACCCAAGAGCGGCGACGACTTCTCCCAATGTGCTTCATGGCCTCGAGGGCGAGATCGGCGACGGCGATCTCTATTCCGACTCGACGAGGTATGTCCCTCCTATGACCAACCGAATGCGCCTTTTCTTAAGCTAGGAGGTTTTATGCTAGATCAAGAGCTAGATGTAGCGAGTTGGAGAAGGAAGTAGATCGTCTGTCACGGGAGCTTTCTTTACTTATATCTGCTCCCTCCCGTGACGATTGTGATACATGCACTGCTTTGCTGGGAGACATGGAGAAACTAAGGACCTCTCATGCTAGTATGTCCTCTGAGCTTGATGAGATTAAGGTGGAGAATGTTAGTCTACTTGCTGAGCTTGAGATGAGTAGGGTAGCTCCTGTTTCATCTTCTACTGTTGAGACTATTTCCTGCACCTCATGTGAGGATAAGGATAATGCTTTTAGAGGTCTTTACACTATGCTTCTCGATCTGCCGAGACTTGTGAAAGTTGTAATAATTTGAAGATGAACCTAAACAGGCGGATCATAAAATTGTCAATTACAAGCTTTTCTACTTGAGCCTATTGCTTCATGTGTGAATTGTCCTAAATCGATCACGAGCTTGAATCTGTTTCCAAACAGTTTCAAGAAATGATTGATCATGATAAGAAGTTGGCTCAGTTTGCTTCTAAGCACCTTGTTAGCTCACCATGCATTAGTTGTAATAAACTAAAATCTAACTTGATTGCATTGGATGAGAAATATGTGAAGCTAACTAAGGACCTACTAGAGAAGCCACCTTGTGCTTGTAATGTGGTTGTGAAGAAAGGGGAGAAGCCCCTGGGTAAGGTAGAGACGCCTAGCGACGCGAACCAACCTACTAGCAGAGGGATCGTCCCTTCTAAGTCGGTGCGTGCGTGCACAAGCCGCCTTCCCTCTCATTGGTTGTTCTTACGCCCCTTACCTTCTCACTGCTTCTTCTCCTCCTTGCTCCTCTTGCACCTCTCTCTTCTGGAGTGTCGGTGCCTTATGAACACTCTCGAGAAATTTGTAGGAGGTAAGAAGAAACTCAATCTTATTCTAGACCAATCAAAGATTAGCAAGTTCAAACAGGTCTAGGATATGATCTCCGTGAGGATGTGAGGAAGCATCCACCGTCGTGCTCGGACCGTAGTCAGCAGTGTGATTGAGGTCAAGCCAAGAACAAGAATGTTCAATTTAAATCGGTGGGCTTTGTCCAAGGGATCTCTGACAAGAAGGTGATTTCACCCGCATCTTGGCCTCTCGGCGAAGGCCATCTCATGCTACTTCACCCCTCGTAGGCGGCACCATTGCACCTTCCGTCAAGTATGGACATCGATTGACCATTGCTTCAAGCGCACCAAGATCGCGTAGAGACCGTGTTGAGTCTCTTAGGCGTATTCGTGGTCAGCCCTGCACCTTGAGTGCACCCAAGACCAAAGACAAGGTCTAGGCTTGCTATCACAGGTAGCTTTGGGCGAGATCGAGGACTTGGTTCTTCCGAGTTTTCGGTTTTCGTCCTCATCTTGCTCTGATCGTGACTTCACCGTCCCGAGGGTAGATCTCGCTTTCCCATCGAGACGACTACCCGCGGCGTGACCGGCGTGTTGCCGATGCCCGACTCGCTCTCCAATAACAATCGGATCAAGCAATGCGACAGTGCATTCACGCACCTTCCGCTTCCTTGAGCGACGGAGAGCGTAGGGTAGATAGAGGTCAGTCATGCTTGACTACTTCATCGCTCCGACGTGTTACTCAAGATTGGGTGCCAAAATCACTCTTGATTTACCCCATTATCGAGACTTCACTCTTGTTGACTCGTGTTCACCGGGCGGGGAAGGAAAAGTTTGGCTTGTAGACTCGGGTGTTCACGACACATGACCCGGAGATTCTCGTTGGTTTTCTTCCTTGCTCGAGCTCCGTGTGATGAGACGATCACTTTGGAGATGCTTCTTCCGGGCGCCAGAATCGCCAAAGGTGCAAAGCGCATTAATGATTCATTTATTTTAAAAGATGTTGCCTTGGTTAGTAAGTGCAAAGACAATTTGCTTTCCGCTTCTCACCACCGATGACGACTTTGAGGTGAGTTTTAAGAAAAACAATTGCAAAATTCTTGATTCTTCTGTAGTCCGGTTTGGATTTCTCGCTTTGGGAGGATCTTCGTGCTGATTTTTCCGAGTCTTCCGTGATTCTCTCCTGTTTGGTTGCTTCCGAGTCCCGTGATATTTCCTTCGGCATAGGAGACTTGGTCATATTGGTTTTGATCATTTGACCCGAAGTTAGCGATCACGACCTCATTCGTGGTTTGCCAAAACTCAAGATGGTCAAAGATCTAGTTTGTGCTCCTTGCCAAGACGGCAAGATGGTTGCCGCTTCCATCCTCCGGTCCACAGCACTATGACCGATGCACTGTGACAATTGCTCCATATGGACACGCTTGGACCACTCGAGTGCGATCGGCGGGAGGGAAGTGGTACGTTCTTGTTGTAGTCGATGACTATTCGAGGTACTCTTGGGTGTTTTCTTAGCCTCGAAGGATGAGACGTTTTCACATTTCGAGGTCTTTCAAGAGGCTTTCTGCTGAGCTTCCGGTGCCTTACGAGCGATCTGCGGTGACAATGGCACGAGTTCAAGAATTCCTACTTTGAGAGTTTCTGTGGTGAGACGGTGTAGAGCACCGCCTCTTCTCCATCGTCCCTCGGCAGAATGGCGTTGTGGAGGAAGAACCGCACCTTGGTCGAGAAGGCCGGACGATGCTTGATGAGTACTCTACACCGCAAGTTTTGGGCTAAGGCTATAGCCACCGCGTGCCATGTTTCGAACAGAGTTTTTCTTCGGGCACACTTGTTATGAGTTGAGATACGGGCGAAAGCCCAGTGTTTCCCATTTTCGTGTGTTTGGTTGCAAGTGTTTTATTCTGAAGTCCGGGAACCTAGATAAGTTCGAGTCACGATCTTGTGATGGACTCTTTCTAGGCTACTCGACTTCTTGGCGGCCTATAGGGTCAGGCCATGAGTCTAGCAAAATGGTAGAAACACAGGAGGTAACCTTCGATGAGGCCACCGGGGACTAGGCCCGATATCTCAGGTTCTTTAGAGCAGTCCGAGACCATCTTCGTGGATGATGAGGATGATGGAGATGAGGGTTGTCTACCCGATCCAGTTCCTCCTCCACCCCTTGAGGTGCCTTCTTCTACCGCACCTCGAGGTGATCAGCCCTTACCTTCTACTTCCTCTGGAGCTAGTGGTTCTGTTTCTACCCCGTCAGGTAACGAGGTAGAGGCTACTTCTTCATCTCATCCAGACCTCCAAGGCATATTCAAAATCTCATCCTTCCGAAAGCGTATGATTGGAGATCTTTTGAACAGTCACACGCCCAAGTCTCGACGTGTCGCTTTTACATCTCCACTCGCCTTCGTAGCTTCTTTTGAGCCCAAGGACGTTTGTCATGCTCTATCTAATGAGTCTTGGGTCAATGCCATGCATGAGGAGTCGGAGAGTTTCGAAGAAACAAGGTTTGGGCGCTTGTTGAGCCCCCTCGAGATCACAATATCATTGGAACCAAATGGGTGTTCAAGAACAAGCAAAGTGAGGATGGGGTAGTCATTCAAACAAGGCTAGACCAAGGTTGCAGGGTACTCCCGTGTTGAGGGTCCGGATTTCGAGGAGACCTTGCCCTCAGTAGCTAGACTTGAGGCCATTAGAATTTCGCTTGCCTTTGCGCTTCTAAGGGTTTCAAGCTTTACCAGATGGACGTCAAGAGTGCCTTTCTCAATGGCTTTATTGAGGAAGAAGTCTATGTCAGACGACCTCCGTGTTTCGAGAACCCTAAATACCCTAGTCATGTCTACAAGCTTTCCAAAGCTGATGGACTTAAGCAGCCCCCAGAGCTTGGTATGAGAGGCTTAAGTCCTATCTTTTGAGGCATGATTTTGAAATGGGTAAAGTTGACAAGACCTTGTTCATTCGCGGCAGGCAATGACCTTCGTTTCGTCAAATTTATGTCGATGATATTATCTTTGGCGGCTCTTCTCATGCTCTAGTTTCACGCCTCGGATGTCATGAGCACCGAGTTTGAGATGAGCATGATGGGTGAGTTGACTTTCTTCCTTGGCTTTCAAATTAAGCGAGACTCGGGAGGGTACCTTTTGCATCAAGGCAAGTACACTCGAGACCTCCCGAGACGCTTTGACATGAGTGATGGAAAGCGGTGTCAACTCCGATGGCTTCTCTGACTTCTCTTGACCCGTATGAGGATGGCGAGCGGTGGATCAAAAGGAGTTCGAAGTATGATTGGCTCTCTCTTGTACCTCACCGCCTCGAGACCGACATACACTTTTCTGTGTCTTTGTGCTCGGTTTGAGCTTCTCCTCGTGTATCTCACCGCCAAAGCGGTGAAACGCATCTTCGGTACCTTCGAGCTACCATTGACTATGGTATCGGTACTCTTCCTCCTCCTGCTCATCCCTTAGAGCCTATTCGGATGCGACTTTCTTGGGTGAGGATAGATAGGAAGAGCACTTCGGCACCGCCGGTTCATTGGCACTTCTCTCGCTTCTTGGTCTTGAGGAAGTAGTCCTGTTGCACTGATCGCAGAGGCCGAGTATGTTGTCAGCAACCGATTCTCGTAGCTGTGTCCTTTGGATGGTCTCGACTCTGGGGACTTTGTTAGCTATAGACCGTGTTTCGCTCTTTGCGATAACACGTCTGCGATTAGCATTGCTAAGAACCCAGTCAGCACTCTCGGACCAAGCACATCGATATCGAGATATCATTTTCTTGAGACCATGTAGAGAAGGGTGACATCGTGCTCGGTTTGTGGAGTGACCACCGCCATCGATATCTTCACCAAGCCTTTGGATAGCACGAGGTTTTCACTGCGGGGAGAGCTTGGGGTGGTTTGTCCCACGGACTATTGTGAGGGGAGCTTTGGGCTTCTTGCTTTATCATATTAATTATGCTTCAGATCCTTACTATTGCATTGCATCTGGGTGCATTGGGTTTTAGTACTTCTAGCATAGGTTAGAGTGTATCTCTTCTTGAGTTGCTTAGACTTCTTGCTTCTTATCTTATGCTTCGGGATAGTCTTTTTATTTCACTAGGTTGAGCTCACTCACTTCTTTTAGGTTCTAGCGAGGGTTGGGCCACCCTCGTGTGAGCAGTGCGTGTTTGCTCTCTAGTGTGTGTTTTTCTCGACACCGTTATTCAGAGTCATATGGGGTAGATGAGAGTCGTTTGAGCCATAGATTTCTATATCTTATCTATGCTTTAAGGATCTTTGCTTTTCTTGATATATTTGCCTTCTTATTTTTATTGCTTTGGTTCGGGGGAGTTCATTTGGGAACTTCTAGATTTTAATGATGACATAACTCAACTTAAACTAAAAGTTGTATCTCAAGTTCGTGGGAGTGGATTTTCTTCATTTAATTTGTAACATAACTTAATGGAGCCTTGATTATTATCCTTTCATGACATGTTTTCATTATATTATATCTTGCCATGATTTATGCTCCATTGCTAATTTGATCATGACTTTATATGTGTAGTCAAGTCTTTGCTATGATAGGTTAATTAAAATGCTAAATTTTGACCTAATTAGTGTCTTGTTCATATTTGAGACTAGTCGACTTTGTGTTATCTTTTATGGTTCTTGCCATGTCAAATAGGTGAGTTGAGTCTTGAATCTTAGTTGAGCAATAGATTTAGCTATCTGGTTCCTTGATGACACATAAGTTAGTACAATCTATTAAAAGCAAAAGATCTCTTTTGTGCAAAAACCGATCTCACCAATTCCTTCTCATGAGACTGCTTGCCATTGCACAAGGCATGAACTCAGGGGAGTTTTGGATGACCAAGATCATTTCCTTAAGCTTCTCGCTTGGAATGATCGCATAAGGCTTGAGGTCTAGCACATGGTGAATAAAAGATGGTTGAAAACAACCATGTGATCTCAAAAGAAAATGTCAAATGTGCTCAATTGCAAAAATGTTCAATGTACTCCAACAATTGTATCATTCTTGAACAAATAGCACTCTAGTTTGCTCAACACTAGCTTCTTGATTCCATTTAGGCGATTGACATGGCTTGCATCATTTGTGGATATCATTAGCTAGACTAAAATCATATTTGACTTGACTTGCTAAGCACTTCAATTAAAATTCAGATTATACCTTATGTTGGTTAGCTTCTCTTTACATACTTAGTCATGATCTTTATAGCATATTTGTATGTTATGGCTTGATATAATGCATGATGGTCATTTTGGATAATTCTCATGGCTCTACATACTTAAAATGATCAAATCAGCCTTTCATCCATTTTCATGACTTTTCTCCTTCCTTCCATCTTGATGGGTTTATTGTCAAAAGGGGAGAATAGTGGTAGAAAAGCCACTTGGAGCTTTGAGAAAAATTGTTCTTTCTTTTGCTCCTTCATACGACATGGTCATTAGCTTCATTCTTGCTCTTATGGACCATGTTAGACTTTGCAAACTCAACTTTGTGCTTTTTCCGTGTTTGTCAATATACTCATCAAGGGGGAGATTGAGAGACCATGTGGAGGTCATCCCATTGTGAGTGATGAGTAATTGACATCTGTTTACAAAGTCGAGTTTGAGTCGGTTTGTTCGGACCCGCGTTGCTTGGTGCAACGGGCTCGGTCGGACTTTGGTCAAGCAAGTCGTATGGGTTAGGATGTATATTCTATTTTGCGACTTGTTTGATCTTGTTTATGCTATTTACACGTTCATGTATCGAGCGGTGCTATGTGACGTGTTTTCTTGTCTGTGTGTCTGCAGGACGGGCGGAGTCGTGGCGAGACACGGTGGACCGGACTAAGCGCAGTGGCGCCGAGGTCAGAACGGTCATGATGTGTCGAAGACAACGTGGACTCGACGTGGTTGCGGGCGTGCGAGGCAAGGAGCGCTGAAGCTTCCGGAAGGTGCGGGGAGGGGCGAAACGGAATTTCGCAAGGCCGCACAAGCGGGAGACGACTCCGTTAGGGTTTAGCTTGTAACGGGTTGGAGACCCGTTAGCCAAGGGCTATAAATAGAGGTGAGGGGCTGCATACCCCTTAGGACACAATAGAGAGAGTTAGGGTTTTAAGAGTTCATTCCTTGTGTGTTGTGTTCCTCCCAAGAAGCTTGTGAGGCTCTTGGTGTTTTTGAGGATTAAGAGATGGAGAGAGTGAGAGTTGTTTGATCCTTCATGTAATCCCTGTTGATCTGGAGTGATCTTTTCTTTTCTGAGATGATGTGATTGGGTTTTCCTTTTGTCTTGTTTTTGCTCTATTTACATTATTAATCCCCGATCTTCTTGGTTGCAAATGGAGTCTCGCTTTGTTTCTTTGATTTTGTTCCTCTCGAGATCTCTTTGATCTTTGTTCTCTCACGAATCTTTCTGTCCATTCTATTTCCTTAGTCCAGTTTCTGTTTCTGCCAAGGTTCAATGATATTTAGTTCTTGCCCCCATTGATCATTTCTGGAAAGAACAAGTTTTCATTTCTCTGTCCTTCAGTGCGAAAAATATTTACCGTAGTCCTTGAACTATTTCAGTCAGCAGGAATTTTTCGGTTGAGTTCTTTGTTTTTTTCAAATCTGAATTTTCTCGCAGCACTTTGTGTTATCGCCTTCTGCTTTCATGACCTTGGTCGTCCGTTCTCGCTTTCATTTTGTCTGGCGAGTCTCAGAGCCTCAGATTCTCACAGGTGCTAGTATGCGTTCCATTCTCAGCTGCTATCTTGCTCTGCATTTCAGTCGGTTCTTCAGGGCTCTGGACGTTGGTTCTTGCTCTGTAATCTATCCAATCAAAACTCAGTCGGTTCTTTCTTGATTGCTCGGTTGAACTTTTGTCTTGTGTTGGCGCTCTTTTCTTGGAATATTTCATCGTGTGCGATTCTTGAAGTTGTTTCTGTCCGACAAAGATCAAACTATCTCTGTTTTCATTGGAGTGATCGCTTTTGTTGCAGCTTTTGCTTTCTCTTTCTGCTCCTTTTTTCTTTTCAGTTTCAGTGTTCCTCTCAGTTTGTGTCTTTGCTTTATCTCCTTTGCTAGCGACAACACAGGGAAGAAACTGTGTGATCGGAAGGTGGTCAACAGATTGTGCACTTTTCTTTTATTTTCTTTCCTGATCTTTGACGATTTTGTTTACAGATCAAACGGTAATATTTTCAGCTGAAATTTTACTGTCTACTCTCTGATTTATGCTGAATTTTTCAGTGTTGCTTGCGTTCCAAATTTCAGCAAGAATAATTTTAATTTTCTGTGAGGTGCTTTGTTTTGCATTTTTTGAAAAACAGTGTACGAATTCTCGGGAGCGATTTTAAAAGAGAGCGACATTCACCCCCCTCTGTCGCCATTTCGGTCCTACAATTGCCAAAACAAAACATCAATAATACGCAGTTGGCAACTAGACCGGTCTGTAGATAGTGGCTGCACACTGACTGAAATGCAGATGGCTATGTACTGCTCATGCTGCCGAAAATAGAGAGAGGAACACAGCTGCAAAACTATTTGACTCACAGGAACATTCTGAAATGGCAGCAAGAGAAACTACAGAGAAAAGACAGAGAACTGCCGAGACAAAGAAAATTGAATCACAAGCTACACATTTCTAACTGAAATCAGCACAAAATGCTGCAGTCAACCAAAATGTAAACAAATAGCACTTGTTTTCTCAGGAGAGCTGCTGGCCGAAAGAGTCATCTACTGCCGACTGAAAATGGAACCAACAGGAGGAATAGTTCGGCAGTAAGACCACAACAAATTGAAAACCTGCTGAAACTGAGTCAGCAGAAAACAGAGAATCTGAATCTACCGAAAAATGCAGTCAAGAGAATCTGAAAATGAATTCTGCACTTTGCTGCCGAACTGAGAGGGAAGAGCTGCTGAAACAGAAAACTGAAAACTGCACAGGATTACTCAAACTGTTGCCCAAAACAGAGAAGGAAATGAAGACTAGAGCAGCAGCCGACTCACAAAATGAAACTACAGAGAAGTCTCATTCCAGGGAAATTCAAGGAACTGCTGCTAATCTTTTCACACCAAGGGATCAAGACCTTATACTAAATATCCTAGAGACTTTAAACAATAAGGGAATCAAACAGAAACACAAAAAATTCAGATTTGACCCTAAAACCTGAAAACTACAGAGACTGCACCAAAAATTGAAATACTCCCAAATCCTTGATCCTTTGGCAATGAAACTTTGAGGATAGCTACTTGATAGCCTTAGCACTCAACATACCAAATTTCATGCCATCTCATGAAGGGAAAAAAGACTTGCACCAAAACCCTAGAAATGCCAAAACATGAACAGAGGAACCCAAAATGCAAAATCTGAAATTAAACTCGATTTGCTCTTTGGAGAAGTCAATCAAAGAGTCTAGAAATGTAATTCCATCCTAGAGCAACCCATTTTGCCACTTCCCAACAGAGAACAAGCCAAAATACAAAATCTCAAAAATTGGTGCAGAGAGGCATCGAAGGAAGAAAGGAGAGCACACACAACACACTCCTTTTCGCTTAACTCATTGCCTGGATAGTTACAACCAGTTGCATACACCACTCCTTTTATCTCCAAGCTCACACACCAAAGGAGAAAATCAAGAAGTGTCATACCACAACACTTTCCACCGTATACTCATTTGAGGCAAGAAAGTCAACACACATGGAAATGGAGGGAAACCAGCCTCTCCACTCCAAAACTTGAGTCAATTGTCCAAATTGCCCTCAAGCACCTTCCCGGAAGCTTCCCGCATCCGGTACCTCAACCGTCTGGACCTTGACTCCTCCTTGAGCCTAGTCCCGATCCTCTCCGCCACGCCTGTCGTGTCCACTCGACACCGACCGAGACCTCCGACTCCATCTCGAGTCTAGTCCGGTTCTCTCGTCCGCTCATCGTGTCCATCATCGGTAGCTCCAGCTCCGGTTCCTCGTCTCCCGACTCGCAACCACCTCACCAGCCTCGATCATCTTCGGCATCGCCAACTGTCTGGACCTCAACACCTCTTGTGCCTAGTCCCGGTTCTCCTCGCCGCACCATGACCTAGCTCCGAAGTCCTGCAGTCATGCAGACAAGCAAACCATCACATAGCACCGCACGAAACAGTATAACAATAATAGCATAAGTAAAAGGTACTTAACCCTAGAAAACCCAAAACAAACTCAAACTCACTAAAACCACCGTCAATTACTCATCACCAACATGGGGATACCACCACATGGTCTCTCAGTATGTCATCTACATACAGACATAAGATAACTCCTTGACCCCCACCATAACGATAATACACACATTTATCAGCTTCATTCACAACAAAGCCAGCGGATGTCAAAGTTTTGTCAAACTTCTCGTGCCATTGTTTAGGTGCTTGTTTTAGGCCATACAAAGATTTCAATAATCTGATACCTTATTTTCCTGTCTGAATCACAAAACCATCAGGTTGATCCATATAGATCTCTTCCTCCAACTCTCCATTAAGAAAAGCTGTCTTCACATCCATTTGATGAACATGTAGACCATAGGAAGATGTTAACGCAAGGAGCACTCTGATGGTAGTTAGTCTGGCGACAGGAGAATAGGTATCAAAGAAATCTCTCCCTCTCTCTGGGTGTAACCCTTGGCCATAAGGCTTGCCTTGTATTTCTCAATAGTTCCATCAGGCCTTAGTTTCTTTTAAAGACCCACTTACATCCTCTGTGTTTACACCGATAGGATGATCGTGATCTCCCAAGTCCCATAGCCATGATAGAGTCCATCTCGCTCGGACCGCCTCTTTCCAATACTCAAAGATCGAAGACGATAAGCCTCGAGAAAGAGTCTTTGGCACATCATCCAAGAGGTATACAATAAAGTCGTCACCAAAGGTTTTCTCAACTCTTTGTCTCTTGCTCTGCGAGGAGCTTCATGACTAGATTGTTATCCTCCTCGTGGATATCACATATTGGTTCGTAAATGGTGGGAAGTTCGTAAGTTTGTTTATTCTCACTTTCAATGTTATCGACCGAACATTCTCTGTTCGTGAAGTACTGCCTGCTGTTCTCATAGGAAAGATATTCTCAAAGAATGAAGCATCTCTAGACTCCATTATTGTATTAGCAATAATCTCAGGAGTTTCTGATTTAACTTTTAAAAATCTATAGGCCGTGCTATTATGAGCATATCCTAGAAAAATACAATCGACTGTTTTTGGTCTAAGTTTTCTCTTTTTCTGCAGTGGTATATTGACTTTTGCCAAACACCCCCAAGTTCGCAGAAAAATTAACATTGGGTTTTCTCCCCTTCCATCCCTCATACGGAGTAATCTCACTATTTTTAGTGATTACTTTGTTTAGGACGAAAGTTGTTGTTAGAATAGCTTCCCCCCACCATGCCTTAGGCATACCGGCACTCTCTAACATGGTATTAACCAAATCTGTTAGTGTCCGGTTTTTCCTCTCTACTACCCCGTTTGATTGGGGCGAATATGGTGGTGTAAATTCATGGACTATTCCATGGTTAGAACAGAATTAGGAGAATTCATGAGAGACATACTCTCCTCCACGATCAGGCCTCAATCTTTTTATTTTCTTTTCTAGTTGGTTCTCAACCTCGGCCTTATAAGTTTTAAAGTAGTTTAAAGCTTCATCTTTAGTTTTCAGCAAATACATATAGCAGTAGCGAGTTGCATCATCAATAAAAGTTAGAAAATATCTTTTGCCTCCTTTTGTCAATAATCCATTCATTTCACACAAATCTGAATGAATAAGGTCTAAAGGTGCTAAGTTCTTTTCATCCTCTAATCCCTTAAAGGGTTTTCGAGGTTGCTTTGCTTGCACACATCACTGGCACTTTGACCCTTTGACAATTTCACATTTTGGAATTAAATCTAATCTGGACATTCTAGCAATACTATCAAAGCCAATATGACAGAAACGAGAATGCCAAATATTTGCCTCACATTTATTTAAACCAGTTGCAATATTCAGATTATAGCAAGACTCTAAAATACTTAGGTGGAACAAGCCTCCGCTCTCATAGCCTTTACCAACAAACTTTCCGAACTTAGACATTACAATTTTATTTGACTCAAAAACTAGCTTATAGCCATCCTCAGATAGGAGAGAACCACTAGCGAGGTTCTTCTTTATTGTGGGAACATCGCATGTTCTTCAAGTGGATGCCTTTCTGAAGTAAGCTTTAAATCCACCGTACCAACACCAAGAATGTAGCATGCGACCCGCTTCCTATTAGGATGGAGGAAGCCCTGCACGTCGGTAAGAAGAAAACAAGGAAATATCGTAACATACGTGAACATTAGCACCGTATCAACCCACCACTCAAGAGATTGACATGCTAAAAGACAATGGTGGATTACCATACCCTCCTGAAGTCGAGGCCTCGCCTATGATCACGTTAACAACCTTCTTCTTTGGCTGTTCACCATCTCTCGATCTTGCGGGCAGCGGTCCTTCGCCATATGACCGCCTTTTCCGCACACAAACCGTGTGATGTCCTTCAAATCCTTTTTCTCGGTTTTCTTCTTAAAACTAGTTGTCTTGTTCGGTTTGTTGGATTTGTATTTCTTAGCAATGCCCTTTTCTCAGATGACATTTGCATTGTTCTCGCCGGATGTGCTAGGTGCATCTTTTGCTCTTGCTTTTCTTCCACATCGAAGGTCGCAATGAGATCTTCAATGTAAATCTCTTCCTCTTATGTTTTAAGTTAGTAGCAAAATCCCGCCAAGAGGCGGGAGTTTAGCAACGATGCCCGCACCACAAACTTTGGAGGCAACGCACAGCCTAAGTGCGCAATCTCACCGACTAGTAGTTGGAGATCATGAGCTTGTCCAACTACGGACTTACCCTCATCCATGCTAAAGTCGAAAAATTGCTCACATATGTAGAGCCAGCCACCGCCTCTGCATATTTGTACTCTAGTGCATCCCACAACTCGTGGCGGACTTGAAGTCC
Organism: Bonia amplexicaulis; assembly: GCA_036346245.1. NCBI lineage: Eukaryota > Viridiplantae > Streptophyta > Magnoliopsida > Poales > Poaceae > Bonia > Bonia amplexicaulis. The sequence goes on along the minus strand of JAYGGG010000376.1, from coordinate 65,252 downwards.
ATGTACACATCATAGAGCCGATCCGCCGTATCGCCGAATGCAGCCAAGAGCGATTGTTCGCATTATCAAACCGCATGGTCTACTCAATCGTAATAGATACTGCGGTGGATAACCCACCACGCCCCAAAGACATGAGCCAAAACTTGGCTCTAGTCTCGCCATCTACGAAAGTTCTGACCAGTAAACCTCTCAGGTTTCATCGCATCAGAAGCATTAGCCATTTCTGTATTGCAACAAAATTCACAATAAGGTTTCTGGATTGTTACAAATGTGGGGAATATTTTAATTCCAAGTTTTAGTAGGAGACAAATACAATAAACTAATGATGCAGAACTCACAACTAACAAAGCAGTTACTCATCATGCTTGAAATATACTCAAATATATTAACAAATTCAGACGCACGCCGAATCGACTTACTAGTTAGTCCGATGAAGAATGAGAAGCCGCAGAGCTTGATGCGCAAGTGATCGTAGATGTTGCGGTGTAGTGAGCGGTCACAGATCTGCGCCGCCGAAAACCTTATTGCCGCCTGCAAGTACTCTGCGCGCAACGCCGAGATACCGCTCTCCCTCCTTCCAGGTGCACGCCGGGAAGAAAGGTCAACGAGGTTTAGATGGCACAGTACTCGAGCACAGAAACAGAGAGAAGAAGGAAATGGAGGCCGTGTGTTTCTCGCTCATACTCTGGACGTCTCCAGGCATATAAATAGACAGACTGATAATCGACATGATTAAAGCGACCATTTACCCACCGGTAATCGACGATTCAACCGATCATTTATCCACGGTAACGCTCGTCATCAAAACCCAATAAAGCCTCAAAATCAAACGTTTGAATCTCATTCAAACACAGTGAAAGTGGTGCAGAGTTTAGCAAAAATAGAGATGGACTTGGTCTGCCAAGTGGCGCGCCGCGTCACGGCACGCGCCGCGCGTCGCGGGGCACAAGTCACGCGATTTTCCGCGAAATACGCCAGATATCTGCACAGCAGCGCTGCGTGTGACTACACAGAACCCTCCACATACCATCTCTATCCATATTCAAGGAGTGGAGAGGACTCCACCTTATAAATTGGTCTTCCTCTCCTTTCCTTAGCAATATGGTACTAAACAAAGCATGCTTTGGAATTAAGGAAGTGGGCCATAAAATGGGCCACATTCTAACAACAAGCTCAAGATTAATTGGTTATTTGTGCTCTTAAACTTGTAGGGTTGCACAAGTTTAAACTTGGCCGTCTCACTACTAAATCATATACTCTTCTTTGATTGATTATACCAATAATGAATTCAGTCTTTTGAGCTCTAGATTCAAACTCTAAAATCTCAAAATCAGACTCTATCTAGCATATATATATATATTCAGACAGCAGTAGAAAACAAGGCAGTCAACTACAAGTTAACATTTGCTCAATAATTCAATGTATAACTTGTCCAGAATGATTCTGAAATCTAATCAATATATGAATTTGCAATGATTTGATAACAGTAAGAGTCTGAATAATACTAGTAAGATATATCAATGTCTGAGATTATCATACAGAGTTCAAAAGTTAATTGCAATAACAGACAGCATGAATTAGAGCTCAAAGACCAATTCAATCAATCTTAGTATATGAATTTTATCATCATTGAGCAACAACCGAACCCACAAGCAATCTATGTCCCCCAGTGCCGGATGATCAACAAACCAGCACAGCCCACAGAGAGTGCAAAACCAGGCAGAATCACTCACAAGACGGCGATATTCGAAATCACCAGAAGAACAGGGGCTAGGCACGCTATGCTGTCCCGAAAACCTATCACCCCCGTGTCAAGAGGAAGAGGAGTGTGGTCGTCGGAGATACAAAGCCCTCTCCGTCCTTGGTTGCCCGGTGCCGGAGTCGAAGGTCGGGGGAGTGCCGCACAAGACCACAAGAGCACACCGACCAAGGGCACCCAGATCACAGTAGGAAGCCGTCGCTGCCTTCGTCTTACCCCTCGGGTAAACCTTCTACCTTCGATTTCACCTCATACCCAAATTAGGGTTACCCAGGGAACCGAGGCAAGGCCACAATCGGAGATGGCACCAAGGCTCCAAACCTCCAAACAACCCGAAGAACTAAGATGAAGGAAGAAACCCAAAAGACCAAGACAAATAAAAAAGAGATGATTTACCCGGTGGAAGAGCTCGGCCTTTTAAAGGGGATGCGGGAGGTGGTAGCGAGATGACGCAAGCGGCCGGCCCGAGGAACCCGGCCAGCCCGTGCCTCCGCATCACCACGCCGTCGCCGCCCTCCATGCGCCGCCGAGTTCGCCCGCCGTTGCGCCAGATCTGGCGAAGGAGACGAACGGCCGCCACGGGAATCGCACGCGAGAAACGCATGCGGGGAGGACACGAAGTCTTCTCCCCTTATCTCTTCGCGCTGGCCACTGACAGGTGGGCCCACCAATTTATTTTCCTTCTTTTTCTTTTTCTCTTTTCTCAATTGGGAATTTACACAATTGCCCCTGAAGTACAACAATATAAACCCTACAAGAGCAGTCATTTGCAATAACCTGATACGCAAGAAGCACCTAGCTAACTGGAAGAAAAGATCAATTACACAATATCTTATATACCAACAGCTTATCTAGTTTGGAAATATCAGGAAATGTTCGATTAACTTCTCTAGTTTGTCACACGGCGCCATTGTAATTCGTCAATGGGCCAAGGCCAGTGATCATATACCCAGTTAAACTTTCAAAATATTAGTTATCGATAACTTTTTGCATATAACATCAGCAACGGCACTACTTAACATGATTAGGAATTAGGAAATTCAACATTTAAACTCTAGCTACCCCAAGTCGAGGTCGTGAACGACGCAAAGGTTTTAATTTGGTGTCCAAGTTAAGAAGCTGTGCAAAGCTAGATACACCTGTTCGAGCTATTCTCTGCTTCGTCTCTGAACGACAGAACAAGTTTAGTTTAAGTACTAGAAAAGGTTATTTTGGATGAATAAATTGTCTGAATTAATGCATTAAATTTTGTTTGTAACTTGGAAGGCGCAAGGAAAAAGATCCATGTACATAGATGATATATCAGCTAGCTCGTGGGCCATGTCATCTCAAGTCCTCAGAAGAGACGACATATTTGCGCAATGGACTGACCATATTAAGGCTTGAATAAAACTTAACCACAAGAGGCACGAGTCATCAACACGCGAACTACTGGATTGACTGTTACAAGACATGTTAATTTGCAAGGAAGCACGAAGGAAACTACATGATCAAAAATCTAAGGAAAAAGAACTTTCTTGATTCATTAACTCTCGCATGGTTTAGTTTCCGTCTCTCATACGCAAAACATGTCCTCTGACTCTTAAAACCATTAAGAATCATTCCCTTCCATAGTTTTGATCGAGTTTGGCCCACATGGAACACCACGTTAGATATTAGCTAACCAAATGTAATGGCATGTTCCTCCTCAATTTCTTGTTCAGACCTCAGAGGACTATGTGTGCCATGTCGTTTTCTGGAACAAAATATCAGCAACCAAATACTCCGTATATCAAAGTTGGGGGAGTTCTCCGCTCCTCGCCTGTGCCACGTGCTCCCTGTGCGCTGCTGCTTCGACGCATGTGCGCCGCTACGTTCGGTCGTTCTCACGCCGGTTTCGTTCGCTGGTTAGCACGCTGCGTGTTCGCGTTTACCTCGCGCTTGCCTTCGAGAACAGGGTGACGCGCCTGCAGGAGTTCTCGGGCCACCGCGGACTTTTCGACGCCATTCATTTGCCTTTGGGCCAGCACAGCGTCCGTTCGCTTGCCTTCTCGGTTCTTCTTCCGCCGGCGTTCTTCGTTCTTTGCTTCATCTTCGATCCTCGCTCATACCCTCACTTGCATCCGTTGGTCTGCAGTTTGTTCGTCCTTCACTTTTTAGGTCTCGCTTTTGCCCAAGGTATTCTTCCTTCTTCCTTCTTTTTCGCGATTTGTGCAACGGTAGCTCGCTTTCTTATCTCCTCATACGATCTACATTCGCTTTTTCCCCTTCCCATTTGTTGTTTTGTTTCATTACACATACTTGTTTTTCGTGATAGTTTGTTACATGCTTCTCTTGAAGCTTTTTTAGGGTTTAGTTCATGTATTGCATTTCTTTCTTGACGGTTTGTACAACGGTACCTCGGTGCTTTTAGGTATTACTACCGATATTTTCCTACTGATATTTTCCCAGTATTCATACATTTTTGTTCCTGCGATTTTTCCCCTTTCACATTTGTTGTTTTGTTTTGTTAGATACTTGTTTTCGTGATGGTTTGTTAGATACTTGTCTTGAAGTTTTTTAGGGTTTACCTCATATTGTTCAAATTAAATCTATGTTACCCATTACTACTAACATTTTTCCAAAGATTCCAACATTTCCGTTCCTATTCTCATACTTATCCTGCTTTTTTCTTTACTATACAATGGTGCTTGTCGATAGCTTCATGTGTTGCATTACAGTGCCGTTGTTTTATCTTCGGTATTTGTAAGGTGCCTCATACCTTTTACCGCGTTATATCTCACGATTATTATTTCGCTATCATTATTGTCTGCTTCCACATACTTTGTCATGCTTGTGTTGTTTGTGTGCTGTTTATTCTTGCCGATATGCTTTGCACAAGGTTTTTTCCTACTGCGTTACGCTACTGAATTATGTCAACTGCTTACGCATACTTATGTTGTTTTTGTTTTATTCATTCTTGCCAGGGTTTGTTCTACACATTTTACTGCGCTATTGTATAGAGCATTGTTTATTTTTATTTGTTCCTCGAGTTTTTCTCCTGTTTTTTACAATGCTCCTTTACTTACTACTACAGCTTAATCACAAATTTGTCTTGTGCTATTCCTATTCTAATGGTTGCAATTTTATTGTTCTATGCAGAGGTGCTTCTACGCACTTCATCATATTGTTCTCTAAAGTCGTCTCTATGTTTACCTACTTGTAAGGTGCTTCTCCGGATAACTTTGTGTATTGCATTAGTTATAAACCGATTTTCGCTTCCGTATTTACAAGGTGCGTACATACTTTGGCATGCTTATGTTGTTTGTATGCTGTTTATTTTCGCCGATATGATTTGCACAGCTCTTTTTCGTACTACGCTACTGAATTATGTCAACTGCTTAGCCATACTTGTTTTGTTTTTGTGTTATTCATTCTTGCTAAGGTTTGTTGTACACATCTTGTCGCTATTGTGTAAAGCATTGATTGTTTTACTTGTTCTTGAAGTTTTTCTTTTGTTTTTATGGTGCTTCTTTGCTTACTATTACAGTTAATCACAGATTTGTGTTGTATGTCGTTCCTATTCTAATTCTTGCATTTTTTGTTCTATACAGAGGTGCTTCTACGCACTTCACCATACTTGCTCGTAAAGTCGTCTCTATGTTTGCCTACTTCTAAGGTGTTTCTCCTGGATAACTTCGTGTATTGCATTAGTTATAAAGCAGTGCTTCGTCTCCCGCATTTACAAGGTGCCTCTGTTACCTTCTACCGCGTTTATTTCATAATTCTTATTTCGCACCGCTATTGTCTGTTTCTACATATTTTACTATGAATTATGTGAGGTTCTTAGGCATATTTGTTTTGTTTTTTTCTTACTCATTCTTGCCAGAGTTTGTTCTACATATCTTTCTCCACTGTTGTATGAAGCATTGTTTATTTTTATCTATTCCTCAAGTTCTTCTCTTGCTTTTTACAATGCTTCTTTACTTACTATTACAGTTAATCACAAATTTCTTTTATATGATGTTCTTATTCTAATGGTTCTGTTACTTTTTGCCACATTTATTTAGTACTTGTTATTCCACTATTGTTATTGTCTGTTTCCACATGATTTATCATGCCTGTGTTATTTCTATGCTATTTATTCTTCCCTATATGATTTGCACAGAACGCTACTGAATTATGTCAGCTGCTTAGGCATACTTGTTTTGTTTTTGTGTTATTCATTCTTCCCAGGGTTTGTTGTACACATCTTGCTGCACTATTGTGTAAAGCATTGATTATTTTTACTTGTTGCTGAAGTTTTTCTTTTGTTTTTCCTGCTTTTTGCTTACTATTACGCTTAATCACAAATTTGTGTTGTATGCTGTTCCTATTCTAATTCTTGCATTTTTTTGTTCTATACAGAGGTGCTTCTACGTACTTCACCATACTGTTCTGTAAAGCTGTCTCTATGTTTGCCTACTTCTAAGGTGTTTCTCCTGGATAACTTCGTGTATTGCATTAGTTATAAAGCAGTGCTTCATCTCCCGCATTTACAAGGTGCCTCATTACCTTCTCACCGCTTTATTTCATAATTCTTATTTCGGCACCGTTATTGTCTGCTTTACATATTTTACCATGAATTATGTGAGGTTGTTACGCATATCTGTTTTGTTTTTTCTTGCTCATTCTTCCCGTAAATTGTTCTACATACCTTACTCTAGCTTGTATGAAGCATTGTTTATTTTATCTATTCTTCAAGTTCTTCTCTTGCTTTTACGTGCTTTTTACTTACTATTACGCTTAATCACAAATTTGTTTTACATGTTGTTCCTATTCTAATGGTTCTCATACTTTTGCCACATTTATTTAGTACTTGTTATTCCACTATCGTTATTGCTTGTTCCCACATGCTTTATCATGCACAATGCTATTTGTATGTTATTTATTCTTCCCATATGATTTGCACAAATTTTTCCTGCTACCCTACCGAATTATGTTACTTAATATGGTTCACTTGTCGTGTTATGAAGCATTGTTTATTTTATCTATTCCTCAAGTTCTTCTCTTGCTTTTACAATGCTTCTTTACTTACTATTACGATTAATCACAAATTTGTTTTACATGTCTGCTCCTATTCTAATGGTTCTCATTACTTTTGCCACATTTATTTAGTACTTGTTATTCCACTATCGTTATTGCTTGTTCCACATGCTTTATCATGCATGTGTTATTTGTATGCTATTTATTCTTCCCATATGATTTGCACGTAATTTTTCCTGCTACCCTCTCGAATTATGTTACTTAATATGGTTCACTTGCTGCGTTTATTTTGCACACATATCACATTTTCGATGCTTTTCATACTATGCACTGCAGCTAACCACATATTTGTGTTCAGGTCGTTCTTATTCTAATGCTTGCATTCTTTTTATTCTATGCGACGTGCCTCTACATACTTTACCGCATCGTTGTATAAAACTGTCTATGCTTTTGTCTTCTTCTAAGTCGCTTCACTGAATACCTTGGTGCATTATGTTACTTATAAAGCAAGAGCTTCGTCTCCGTGTTTACAAGGTGCTTCACTACCTTTACCACGCTTATTTACTAATTTTATTCCACTATTCTTATTGCTTCTTTCCACATACTTTATCATACTTGTGTTATTCCTATGCTGTTTATTCTTGCCAGTATGATTTGCGCAGGGTTTTTCCCTACTACTATGCTGAGTTATGTTACCTAATATGGTTCACTTACGATATCTATTTGTTCTTATGCTGTTTGTTCTTGCCAATATGATTTGCGCAGGGCTTTTCCCTGCTGCTGTGCTAAGTTATGTTACCTAATATGGTTCACTTATCGCACTGCTTCGCACACATATCGTGATATTTCGATGTTGCTCGTACTACACAATGGTGCTTAGTCATGCTTGTTTTATTTTTGTATTACTCATTCTTGTCGATATGACTTACACTATTTTTTAACTCGCATTTACGCACTAAAACTATCTTCATCCCATCAGGTTGAAGTTATGTTACTTAGTGTGGTTCACTTACCATACCTGTTTTGTACACACGTTGCATATTTCTGATGCTCCTCATACTACAAAGCAATGCTTAGTCATGCTTTCCTTTTTGTATTGCTCATTCTTGTCGATATGATTTGCAATCGCTTTTTTTTACAAGATTTTTCCGCTAAAACTATCTACTTTTCCCTATTTCTAAAGTACTTTTTCCTTTTACAGTAATTGTTTGCTTACTACTACGATTTAGCGCAGGTTTTTATTCCTTTTTACTGCTTTCTACTCTAATGCTTCCATTTTTTGGCCCTATGTACAACCTGTCATCCATATCTTCATCGCTTCACCAGAAGACACATTTTTCTCGTCCTTACAACGGTTTTGTTTACGTGTTTTCAACCATTTCATATCCTCTTTTTCAGCACTAGGCCGACAACTATATTGTTCGCCTTTTAGTTCTTACTATTTAGTATTATGGATTCATCGCCTCGCTAAAGTCCACTGTGAAGAAATTCTACGTGGAAAACAATTGGTTTATCCAAGAGTTTCAACCGAGCCTTCTAGCTATCCTTTGTCTACCCTCTTCCGCCAAAGCTTCCGAGACAACATCTCGTACACTCTTCCCATGGAAACATCAACATGGTTACTTACAATTTTATACCTATTTTTTCTCTTTTCGAGTGCTTGTGGTTCATAATCCTTTTTTACCGCTCTTCCCTGCCTCTATACATAATAGGAAACCATTTCTCCATTGATTAGCTCACCGAGGCAACTAATAATAGGAAAAAGAAGACTATCCAATTTGCTTCATAACGCTAATAGAACAGTGCCTTCTTTTCGTTCTCTCTTTCCAGATTATTCTTCCTGCTTTGTATTTTCCATTCACTTCGCTTATAAAATCTGATGCATATTTTTTCCATACTTGTTCCTTTTTTAAGATTTTCCCTGCTTTCTTTACTGTACCGTTATTTTCGATTATAACCATTTGAGCATAGTTTTTTTCATATTTTCTACTGCATTTCTTTCACATTTCGTAGCATACCGCCTTTTAGTAAAGTTTTATTTAGAGAAGCAAGTGCTTCCCTTTGAAGGAACAAATTCCTTCGCTAAAGGTTCGCTCAAGAAGACGCCTTATTTTTTCCCTCCGCTGCTTTTGTGTCACTTTTTCTTCGTATCTTTCATGTCGCTATTCCATTTGTTTATTCTTCTTTTTCAAGACACCTTTTCTACATTATTTCAGCTATGTATGTAGATCGATCATACTATGGCGGTCCAGACACGAATGTAGTAAATGTGGTGCTATTTTTTGGTTTCAAGAAAGATCTCAGCATAGGAGTTCTTCTAGGCATCAACGGATTGTTTATAATAAATGTTGTCGAAGTGGAAAAGTTTCTCTTCCACCGCATAAAGAATTCTGCACTCCACTATGTGAACTTATTGGTTTCAACAAAGGTCCTCGCTCAAATGAATTTATGCGCTTAATACGCAACTACAATTCCTTGTTTGCATTCACCTCCTTGGGCGAGATGTTGATAAAACTATTAATACTGGTGGAGGTCCTTATGTTTTCGATAAATGGTGTCGTTCATCATCGTATTGGTTCATTACTTCCCGCACCAGGCCGAAGGCCCCAATATGCTCAGCTATATATTTATGATACGTTCAGTGACGGACCCAGAGAATTTGATAAGCCTGGGCGAAGAACAAAGTTTAAATAACAAGCGCTCTGAAACATAGATCATAATACAAGCAAAATATGACAAACCGCGGGCACGAGGACGACGTGGTGGCAACGTTCCTCGCTGACGAGCTCGCCGGGGTCCCCAGTGACGACGCCTGCGGCGGCGCCATCCACCGTATGCTGATGCAGATGCTGTATAAACAAACAGTATGGACACACTATTTATTTCGTGGCATTTCCTATGCATGAGAATGAGACAGCACGTATGCATGTCCATACTAGTAGCAATCTCCATATTTGGTGCCGCGTGAACAAGCTGGATGTTTGTACGGCTAATGGCACTTCTTGTCCAAGACAGCACGCGAGCGAACGAGACGAGGCGCGCGAGCCCGGGCAGGGGCCCAGGGTCGCCGGGCCCTGGGTCCGCCCCTGGATACGTTCAACGAAATCGGGAACAGATTGTCTGTGTTAGATAAAGAAGATAATTTACATCGCGAACCAGATCCTAATATTATTGCTGCGTTGATTGGCATGCTTGACTGTTACAATCTATTAGTCAAAGAGTTCAGAATGGCACGTGACCGGTTACTTTCTCGAGAAAACCCAGAGGTCTATATTCGGCTTATTGGTTCAGCTAATACTCATGGCGATAGATATTCCCTACCAACTGTTCCTGAGCTAGCTGCTTTAGTCGTAGGTGAACTATCTCTAGAGAATAACAAGTTTGATATAGTTGTTGAGACTCACCATAATGAGCTAAAGCAAATTTCTCCTTTGAATCCCGCTCTAATGTCCCTTCAATATCCATTACTATTTCCATATGGAGAAAAAGGATTTCATCTTGGTATTAAGTATAAAGAGACAGACAGCAACATCCTTTCATCTAGAGAAGAGGTGTCTATGCTTGAGTACTATTGCTATGAATGTCATTACCGAAGAAATGAACCAAATCCTTATACATGCTGTGGCCGCCTTTCAAATCAAATAGAGGTTGATTCTTATTCATGCCTTGAAGCAAGTCGGCTTTCCTTTCACTTTTTCAATCAAGATGTGCTAAGATCAGAAACATATCAAGGTATTTCAGATGCACTTGGTCAAGGCACATCACAAGGCAAAAATATTGGTATAAAGATTTTACTTCCAAGTTTTACTGGTGGTCCTCGATATAACACATTGAATTATCAAGATGCTATGGCTATTTGCCGTGAGTACGGTGCTCTGATTTATTTTCTACATTCACATGCAATTCGCGATGGCCAGAAATTATGGACGCACTTAAGTACGAACCCGGTCAGAAATATATTGACCGTTCTGACATTGTAACTCGGATGTTCCATATGAAACTCACAGAATATATTTCTGACATTAAAGTCATGCGCTTTTGGTCAGTCCGAGCGTGTTAGCCTCTTGTTCCTTCAATACATATAGTTTTTCCTCTTCGAATACTAATGGTTTTTTCATCATTCTAAACTATCTCTTTTCTTTCTGACAGTTGTATACACCATCGAATTCTAGAAGAGAGGCCTACCTCATGTTCATACCCTTATATGGCTTGCTCATCATAACGCAGACCTAACTGGTCAATATATAGATACCTTGATATGTGCTGAAATTCTGATCCACTATTGATCCACTTGGATATGCTCTTGTTGATGAATTTATGATGCATGGTCCATGTGGAGACCTTAATAGGAAATGTTCATGTATGAAAGATGGAATTTGTTCAAGCATTATCCTAAACAGTCAGCTCGAAACAACGCTGATGATCTGGTTTTCCAATATATCGTCGACGAGATGATAATCATTTCATTATCAAAATGGAATCGATTGATAATAGATGGGTTGTTCCATACAACATTAGCCTGCTTAAGAAATTTCAAGCTCATATCAATGTTGAGTGGTGCAATAAGATAAATCTTGTGAAGTATTTGTTTAAATACCTTACTAAAGGTCAAGATAGAGCAAAAGTGAATTTTCATATCACGCCTTGACCATCGATTTATGGCTCACAAGTTAAACAAGGAATAGACAAAATTGTCGACTATATTAGATGCGTGTAAGTTTATTCATACAACAAATTCCACTTTCTTACGTCAATTTATTTAAAGTTTCCTTTTTCATACCTTATCTTTATGTTTTCCTACATGAAGTTACACAGATTTATCTTCGATACATCTTAATTATTTTATATTCATTTCTTCTTATACAAAAATATAGGTACTTGTCTTCATGCGAAGCAATTTGGCGTTATTTGAATTAAATACACTACCGAATGCCTTCGTTGAACGATTATCTCGTGCATATGCCCGGTATGAACAAAGTCATGTACCATGAAGAAGCAAATCTACGTGAGCTTGTTGCCGACCCAAGGACTTATAAAACCACATTAATCGAGTGGTTCATCGCTAACCAACAGTTTCAAGAAGCAAGAGACTATACTTATTATCGCTTCCATCCGGATGGACATGGAATATTACTAATAGGACATGGAAAAAGAAAACGCAGACATCAAAAATTGGTCGGATATATAATGTGCATCCAAGTAATCGTGAATTGTTCTATCTAAGAATGCTTTTAATGGTTGTCTCGTGGTGCAAAGAATTATGATGATCTTAGAGTTTTCAATGGTGTATGCTATTCTAGCTTTAAGGAAGCCTGCAGCCCGCGGTTTAGTTGGTGATGACACGTAATGGTACCTTCGCTTTGACGGCGCTTGTTTGGGCTACACCACATCGCCTAGACACCTCTTTATGGTAGTGCTATCCTTCGCAATGTAATCGGCCCTCAAAATTTGTTCGATAAGTATTGGTGCTTCTTTGTCGATGATATAGCATACGTATCTGCATGTGGATTACGAATCGATCATATCCCATACCACCGATTACTTACAAATCCCGTTAGTAAAAGAATTATTTCTTATGTTTTCAAGAAATGGACTCGCTTTGGCACATACAATATAAGCTCGAATCATCACACGGTGACTCTACTTCGAAATCGACTTGTCACCAAGAATTAGCATATGATAGAGCCATGCTAGCAATGTAGTCTCAAATATTGTGTGGTAAACTAAATGTCGACTGTGCTGCTATATACAATACAATTCTCATTGTTACTCACAACAGAGGTGGATTTTATTTTATATCGTGACATGGTGGTACTGGAAAAACATTTCTTTGGAATGCAATCATAGCAACACTAAGAGCTAGAGCTCAAATAGTCATTGCTGTAGCTTCATCTGGAATTGCTTCTCTTTTGTTACCAAATGGTCGCATACTCATTCCCTGTTCGTAATACCTCTTGATATCAACGAAAGAAGCTTATGTAATATACCACGAGGAACAATGCTTCTCGAGCTTATTATGAAGACTTCCTTAATTATCCGGGATGAAGCACCTACAACACATAGACATTGTTTTGAAGCACTTGATAGAACATTACGTGACATTATGTCTATTAAAGATCCTAGCTGCATTACTTTACCTTTTGGTGGAAAACTTGTTGTCCTCGGAGATTTTCGACAAATCTTACCGCTTATCGAGGGTGGTACTCGAACGAGATTATTGAAGCTTCACTTATTAGATCGTCACTGTGGCAGCACATTACTGTTCTAAAACTATCTACTAATATGAGGCTTCATAATCCACACCTCTCGCCATGTAACATCATGCTCTCTCAACGCTTGCTCGCTGGGTACTTAATATTGGCGATGGTCGATTCCAATGATTAGAAAACAAGGAGAAGCTCAACCATCCTGGATAACTATACCAGATGATCTTTTATTGCTACCGACCAACAACAATGTGGATACCATTGTGGATGCTATCTACGATTCATTACGTATGAACTATCAAAATAGTACATACCTCGCAGAACGAGCAATTATCTGCCCAACTAATACCGTCGCTGATGAATTAAACAACTGCTTTTGATGAATACCGTCACGCAGAAGAATATCTCGCTTTGATTCCATTTGTCAATCGACAATCACATTGGTGATGTCGACCTTTTATATCCACCGAATTCTTAAATTCTATAACAATCAACGGCTTTCCACAAAGATATTATCTCTTTGAAGATAGGTGTTCCAATAATGTCACGAGAAATATAAATCAATCTATTGGTCTTTGCAATGGAACCCGACTCATTACAACAAGACTTGGTGATCGAAGTCAAGGACGTACATTACCGGGAGCAACATTGGTCAATCTATTTGTATCCCTAGAGTTGTTTTAAATGCAACAAGTCATCGATGGCCTTTTACTCTCCAGCGCCGCCAGTTTCCTATCAAACTTTCATATGCAATGACTATTAACAAAAGTTAGGGCCAAACTTTAAACAAAGTTGGGATTTATCTACGAAATCCGGTGTTCTGTCATGGACAATTATATGTGGCAATATCACGAGTTACGACTCGCTCGTGATTGAAGATACTTATTGAAAACGACAAGGGTGTTGCTTGCACTGAGACAAAAAATATAGTATACAAAGAGCTATTTACTTCCATTTAGTATACTCTTCTGCTAATATTTCCACATTCCTCTCCTCATGCTTTCAACTTAAAATACTTGTTTCACAACTCTTACTATAGACTAATCATAGTGGTTACACACACTACCTTTAAAAAATACATCCTTACCTTCCTAATCTGCATACCAAGTATGCTTATATATTTTCCCATTAATACAGACTACATGCTCTCTCCTTTGTGCTCTATGCACTTTCCCACTGTTTCAGTACATCTCTAAACCACTCCAACACAGGTGGGCTTCAATAAACGCAATACTCTTTTTTTCATTGCAAGATAAAATACATACAAATATCTTTCCTTATACATACCATACCTTTTTCCTTTACATTACTGTTTGTATATATGTCCCATTTACACATAGCATACTTTCTCCCTTTTCTTTAGTACTTCTATGCATACATCAATTTCACACTTTCCTTTGTATTTCACTGCTTCCATGCCATGCTTTCTCCCTTTACATTCCTACTCCTATGTATACCTCAGCTATGCATGCCATACTTTTTCCCTTGCTTTTACTGCTTCTATATATACATCAATTTTGTCCTTTATTTTGTATTTCGCTGGTTCGTACCATATATCTAACCTTGTTGTATTTGTAGAGATACAGAAATAAGTGTTTATTATCATTCTATTATACAAAAGCATTTTCTTACTTCGCATTGCATATCTGTTTCTAACATACTTATTCTATACCTTTCTATTTTACAGATCTTTAGCACGATGTATACACCGCTAAATCATATCAATCAAAGTTCACACAGATGGAAGATTCTTGTCCGTCTCAGCACGACTTTGGGAATTTAGAAATCCACAAGATCCAACAGACGATATCACTTAGACTTCATCATGCTTGACTAATGTATATAATTTTAACCACTACCTTATTCGCTCCACACAAAATATGTTGCTTTCCTGCTAATACTCATGTTCTTCACATACACCACATTTTTATGACCTTCCTACTATTTCTTTTATCCTCCTGTGGATATACCACAACACTTCTCTACTATTTAACATTACCTACAACCTTTTTTTAGGGCAATACTATGGAAGGAATAGTTCCCAAAAGATGGCTTGACAAGTTTACATCTGTTCTACAAGAAGGATCTATCTATGAATTTGAATACTTTGAGGTCCTTGAAACAAAATGACATACAAAGCGGTTGACAATGCTATTTCAGCTCGCTTTTCAAATTACACAAAGATTAACCAAATTCTACCGAACCAGATGATTTTCCTTTACGCATACAATGCAAGACCTTTTCCGTCTCCGCACAATCGCATTGGAAAAAGGCTTTATTGTCGTGTATAGCTACAGCTACATTTATACAGCTCCTGCACATTCCTTATACACTTACATTACCTCTTTTTTCTTAACCATTCTCATGTACCTCTCATATGCACTAGATGTTGTTGCTCTTATCACTGCCATCTCACCAACTATGGAAACAATAACAAAGTTAGGCCCAACAGCTTAAACGCACTATTAAAATAATGATGGAAGGTACATATATTTTCTATGACCTCTACTTCTCCATATTCTATTTCATTTCATGCTACATACCTCTATTATTACTGCATCACTTTTACCTCACCACTATAGCTCACACCTTTTTCGCAGTGAATCAGCAGTTATAACACTATGGGGCCATCATGCCGAATTGTTTAATGCTGACCTCTTCTTTGCCAACTCTCAAAATGCACCAGTCATTGGTTTATTTGTTGGCATGTCTGTTGGTACATACTTAGGTTAACAGGATTCCCTCTCCATTACTTACCAGCTCTGCAAAATAAATTTATAAGCTTCTTTGTTTACTTCCTATTCCTACATTCCTAACATATACTGCTCATTTCATACACACGATCAAAGCCATTAGCATTGCAAAGTACATCTGATCAAAATGGTATATCAATATACCAATACCGTAAATACACGCCTACAAAACCTGCTTCGTTTTCCCTTCTTTTCCAACCACTTAGCCAATCATTCCGCAAATAATGTTGCCTTTTAATACCGTTCCTACCTTCTTTTTAAGTTTATTAATAATATTCTCTGACTTAGTACTCAACCGCACCAAATTGAATGGCAAGGAGGTTCACAAGGCCGAGCAATCCAACGCTCACAACAGTGCATGAATTATTAGAGCTTATACCTCATGAAGTTTTGGTACAGCAAACCCCTATACCTGAACCATTTCTTTACAGCTTACCTTTTACACAAACTACAAATTAATTATTACGAAATATTTTACACACTGTGGTCACGATCTGAGGTTTCCATACTCATCACAGACTTAGTTCCAGCCCATTCATGGTGGTATATATCATGCTCTACATGCTGGAAAAAGACTTTCCCAGATGGAGACGGATACAAGTGCCAAAGATGTACTGGTACAACAGCCGAACCAAGGTATACAATTCTTCGCACATTTTTACTTGTCATCATTTTGCTACTAGGTCGCTAACACTCATCAGAACACCCTCACCAAACAATGGCCTGAAATGCTACCAAACTAACAACATAATAAAACTATGCTAAGGCATTCTATAAAATTTCGGCAGAGCCTCCTTTGTTTATTGATAAAAATGAAGTTCTAACAATATTATCAAAAGGTATGAATAACCGCAAGCAAAGTAATTTGGCTACTAAGCGTAAACATCTATAAAACTTAGGTAAAGCACGGAAGCAATATGAAGAAGTTCTAATCCATTATTACATCTTAATCTGAAGGTCATAATCAAATACCACTTGAACTAATCAACAAATAATAATTAGAGTTCTCTATCTTCTCCATGGTGAATATTTCGCAAGTGCAACAATACTAATCCTCTTTATTCCCATGCATGTCGACCTCGTGAAGGTACCTAAAATAAACAAACAACAACAACAAAACAACAGCAAGAGTGAGTCCAATGACTCAGCAAGTATAACTGTAATAAATGCAAGCATGAACATTAACTCTCAAGTTAAACATATTACATATGAATTTCATGCTATGCATTATGATCAAAAGCTCCTCTTTCTCATCTCTTTCGCATTTTACCGGTAATGCGGAGTGTGCATCCGTCAATGCACACCCATGCCCTGCACCCCGGTGCAGGGACCAATTGCCCACACTCCGCAAGTGTGGGACCTCGATGCTTGATCACCGCATGATCAAGACTTCAACAATTCTCAATATGATGCATATATGTGAATGTATCAAAAGATAACGAGCATTCACCATACTACGCATCAACCAATCTCATAAATGCCATAATGTAAACAGTAACATAAATAGCATTCTCAATTCATCACTTACTCATACTCACAATTTAAACAGTCATGATTCAACCATCATCCAAACAATTCAACAAATCCATAAACACATAGATTTTCACATCACAAATATACTTGCCTCAACCGCGAGAAAATGAAGAACACGTAGAAGGCACAACCCCCGGAATCCGCTCTCCTCCTGAATATTTAATTAATAATTACCAACATGACAGTAGCGGGTTTCTAGATATAAAATAATAGCAACCCCAATTAACCCAACAATTTATCTCAATTAAATCCCCAACTCCCCTCGGCCAAATCTGCCCAACCACAGACAGCCGACTTCCAAAAATCATAACTTTCAGTACGTAACTCCAAATTAAGCGTTCTTGGACTCTCTGGAAAGATAATTAAATTATCTACAAAAACTTAGTTGGGGAGACTCTCTCATTCTGCCATTAACTAGCCGATCCAAACCATTTTCTAAAGCATCCAAATTCACGTCGGACTCTCTGGACAGCACACTAAAACAGGCATAACTTTCGCCCAGAAATTCGAATCCGGACTTCTTTACCTCTATTGAAAGCTAATAAACTTATCTACAACTTTCTCAATTTTAAGGACCCTGAATCGCAACTATTTCCGTCGCACAAACCGATCTACTAAACTCTGTCCAGAACTACCCCAATCTGCAGAACAGTAATACTAGAAAATTCATAACTTTCGCTACACAAATTGAATCACGTGTTCTTGTACTCCTGGAAAGATAATTAAACCTCTACAACTTTCTAGAAGGGGTCCAGACCTGAATCCCGACGAAACTAGATCAAAACCGCCAAGAAACAACTACTGTCCCAGCAGCCCAGAAAACCGACGAATCTAACTTGATTAAAAACCAATCTAGAGACTACCAGGGATTACCCTTGACGACACGACGACGAACACGCCGACGAACACGACGAACACGGCGACGAACACGCCCGCGATCTCCTCCTCTCTTCCTCCGGATCCACGCGGTACAGCGACGAACGCCGGCGACGGCGACCGGGGAGGAGACGACGACGATGAAGACGACGACGCAAGACCGGAAGAAGACGTCGGGGCAGCACGGGCGGCTGCTAGGGTGGAGGCGCAGGGGTGGAGGCGCAGGGGTGGGGGCTGCCTAGGGTTTTAAGAGGTGGCCTCCTCCCTCTTGGGCCAAGAAAACCCACCGGCCAAGGCCTAGGCCCAAGTTGTCTTAAATTTTCATAAACCCTCAAAACTCTTATAAATTTAATTATTTCACAAAGTCCTCTCTATTAATTAAATAATTAATTAAACAATTTCCGGTATTACATTCTACCCCTTAAATGAATTCACCCAATTCTAACGCAACCTCAACAAAAACAAAAACAACCAACTAGCAATTAACTAGCACCGACGTGAACAACGCCGGTATTGCTCAGCATGCGAGACTCCAACTCCCAAGTTGCTTCTCTCTCGGTCTGCTGCGACCAAAGCGCTTTGACATACTAAATATTTTTTTTTCTAATTGCTTGCACCTCGCACATAGGTTCTTGAAGATCCAAGTGGTTTGCCAACCTCCCGATCCTTGCTCCTTACATCTGCATAACTTTTCAGCCCGCTCTGGGCAGCCAACAGATTCTGACTCACCAAGGCCACTCGTTGAACTTACGCCCCTACAACACTTCAATTGTGTAGCTTTAATTCTTGAATGGTGGTGGTCTTACTCGTTGGTCAACGGTTTTAATGAAGCCCACGCCCGGATCTTTCAAGTTCTCCTCGATACCGAGTCATACAAAGCTCAGGTATCCCACACTAGAACCCAAGGTAGTCCTAGTGATACACAAACCCTAAAACTTCGCAATTAACAAAAGCGATTAAATACACATCGGTTATCATTCCTTTAGTACCAACCCACACAATCAGACAAGACATATATCTCATGTTTCCATTCTCAATCGATCTCTTTACCTTAGCAATGAGCACCCCCTTAAACACGGGCACACCACAGGGGTCAAGGTAAACCCACTCTTTCACACACAGAATACAACTGAAAATAAGGGATTCTTATTGCAATCACGCATCACCCACTCCCCACCAAAGGGTCAAATCATAAAGAAAATCGAGGATTCAACATAAGAACCTCTCCACCTTCCAAGTAGGTGGTTTGCAAACAAACAACACATACGTCAAAGGGGAATCACTCAAATGTCAAACCCGTCCCATTTTTTCCTAAACCGAAAACCACACAAGCCAACAAAAGTCAACTCAAACCACAAAAGACTTTTCTCTCATCACGTAGCTCAAACAAGAATCAGGGAGCATTTTACTACCGATTTTTTTTTATTAAACTTCCTCTTGAATCACGAGGTTCCAAATTATCCCATACCATACTAGCTCAATTCTCTTAAATTGGCAACATCAACTCTATGTTCAAACCGAGTGCATCCAACACACTTTGTAGAGGGACTCTACTATTCTCATAATAACATACTCTAGTCAACTCCTCTTCCCACATGTTACTTTAACGAATAATTTCTAATGCATCTCATCGTTATTCTCACCCACCATCACTTTACCACAAATCTTAAGGACAATCAACATGAATTTCTCGGCTCACATACCCATTTACTACATCCAAAGGATACTATCAAGGAACATCATAATATTCAGAATCCACTCATTCCACTATTCTCACGCAATAACATTAGCCTCCAAGGTTCTAGCATAGATCACCAACCAAAATTTCCCATCTCTAAGGCTTCTATACATATACTTCGATATATTTAATACAAAGACTCTTAAATTCAGTGACTAAAATTTCCACAATCAACCATACTCAATCATTAACAACCATATGAAACATATTCTCAACTTGATTATCTCTAGAAAGATTCTAACTCCTAGAGGGTTACTCACTGAGCTAAGTTATACATGGCAAAAATTCAACAATCCTTACTATCCCAATAATTCCCACAACGGTTGGGCTTCTTCACAATTATAAACTCATTAACTACACCATCATAATCATTCTAATAATCCTTGCAAAGTACCCCATCATGATGCTCCAATAAAATTGATCAAGATTCCCATACTTTCAATAATTCCAACGTTCCAGCAAAATGAACGTAACACTCATGAACCACAGCTAGGTTCTTCTAGTTGCAACAATAAAACTATTTAGCCCCAAGGACAACATCTTCTTTAAATCAAATCCTCATCGAGAATTATTCAATGAACAATTTATCACTCCAAGAATCTCAAGTATCTTGATACCCACAATCTCACCCAGACTAATCACAAAACCACACCAACCAGTTGCCATACACATCTTAAAGGTCTTTGCAACCCAAACTGCATACCCCTTTCTTGGAGAAGCAAAGAAGAAAATTTCAAGACAATGTCCATCTCGCAATAAACACAAAACCAAGAAAACAAAGATCTTGGACAACAAAGGATAAGACCACAGCTGAAGGCGCATGCCTCCTCGAGACGAAAACATCAAATCTCAACCAATACGAATACAATATTGTCATTTGAGCTCCAGAAACTCTTAAGCAAAATAAAATAAGAAGTCAAACACACTTCACAAAGATTGCACAACTTGACTTCAACCTTCAAAACTTTTATCAAACTTTTCCTTTTAACAAAGAGAACAACCTTCTTTGAATACGGTATCACCTTAACAATTCCAACAAAAGAAGAGTTGAAGACCACAACACATTAATTCTTTAAGAACTAATTAAAATCCTCAACACGACACTTTGCTTAAAACAATTTCAGCTACCACATAAATCATGAGATCAAAGATCGCATACATACTATCAAAACTTTTGATTTAAATAGTACCAAGGAATTTATTCAAATTCTTCTATTTAATGAATCTTCAACATTACCATCATAACCACAAATGGACCAACATACTAACATCAGAATAATACATTCTTAACAAGCATCATCATATCCTCAACTCCCTTCATAAACTTTTCCAAAAGAAACATAAGAAATCATTGCATCATGTTTCTAATATCTAAGTAAGGTTGCAACTACTTGATCTAGGAGAACCTAGTGCATAAGCCACATAAATAGAACAAAGCTCTTAAACAAGATGATACTAGAACAAGATAATCTCGTAAATCATGCTAGTATAAATTTCTTACTAGATTTCATATATTCCATTCTTTATTGGTGCTCAACTCTAACTTAGCACCAATTGATTGTACTCTATTCACTATTGGCAATAATTGATTATTATTCGGTCATAACAAAATTCATGATCCTAACTCCATTTTACAATTATAAGACATTCATGAGCATAGATTTTGTATCCTACCTTACATTCGAAATTAGAATGGAAATGACTTTAAACTTCAATGATACCATTCGAAGACAAGTTTCTACAAGTCAATGCATCAACCTTCATCTATTCCTTTATACGTATTTCAACAATCTAGCATGGTAAAGATAGATGAAACTAGCAATTGTGCATGCTCATAAAGCATCTAAATAAAAGACATACTAAGGGTCAATATTACCAAGGTAATATTCTAACACCTCCTTACTTAATCATTCCAAACGGTCGGATTAATTACTAAAGACACGATAATTCAATTTATCCAATCATGATAGATATTTTAACAATCATAATAATCATTCCGGTTCTTATTACACACTCCTCAATAACTCCATGAGTTACTATCATGAGTAAACAAATTCTTAATCATAGTTCTTCTAAAAACTATTACAGGCAATATCAAATTAAACAACTACACTTCCAAGGATACTAGTAAAAATTTAATTATACACTATGCTAACATATCAACCTGATAATTCAACCTTATGAATTAGTTTATACGACTACCACCTTCCACTTAAGCATAGCAAAATAACATAAAGGATTTTAACACTCTCTTTCAAAAGGAAAAGGAACAATAAACTTCAACGCTCGAGGTAAAGAGAAAACATAGATCCAAAGCTTTCACATAACAATGAGTTTTGCAACTCAAAATTCGCATTAATAAAAGAAAACACCAAGCGAACAATGAGCCATGATTCGCAACAAGACAAACTCCACGAAGGAACTAACCTTACAAATCAATAAAAAGCACGGTAGCAAAGTATCTCAAGAGTCCGGGAAAGAAACAATAATCGCTTCAAGGAATGTAGAGACCAATTGCATACCCTCAACTGCAAGAACCACAATCTCAAAAGAAATTATTAACTCCAATCACCCAAGAATTGGCGAAATCAACTTAAGGATAATAGCAACTTTTCTAATAAATTCACCCAACACACCGCAATTAAGTTACCCGAGGTAGCTACATTGCTAATCCTCATACTACAAACAATGATATAACGGCAATACCAAGGTAGCACATCACAATATCTACATCATATCATTGACTATTCTCACCATAATATCATAGGAGCAAATCATAATCATACAAGATTATCAATAAGCATACAAGATTATCTCATAATGTAAATCATCAATATAACATGTCAAAAGCATAAATGCAATGCTTGACCCATCCCATCCTACTGCACCAAAGTGTCAATTTAATAGTTTAATTACCACGGACCTAAAGCCCGCTCGATACCAATCAGAACACCCACCAAACAATGGCCCGAAATGCTACCAAACTAACAACATAATAAAACTATGCTAAGGCATTCTATAAAATTTCGCAGAGCCTCCTTTGTTTATTGATAAAATGAAGTTCTAACAATATTATCAAAAGGTATGAATAACCGCAAGCAAAGTAATTTGGCTACTAAGCGAAACATCTATAAAACTTAGGTAAAGCACGGAAGCAATATGAAGAAGTTCTAATCCATTATTACATCTTAATCAAGGTCATAATCAAATACCACTTGAACTAATCAACAAATAATAATTAGAGTTCTCTATCTTCTCCATGGTGAATATTTCGTGCAAGTGCAACAATACTAATCCTCTTTATTCCCATGCATGTCGACCTCGTGAAGGTACCTAAAATAAACAAACAACAACAACAAAACAACGAAGAGTGAGTCCAATGACTCAGAAGTATAATCGTAACAAATGCAAGCATGAACATTAACTCTCAAGTTAAACATATTACATATGAATTTCATGCTATGCATTATGATCAAAAGCTCCTCTTTCTCATCTCTTTCGCATTTTACCGTAGACGCGGAGTGTGCATCCGTCAATGCACACCCATGCCTGCACCCTCGGCACAGGATCAATTGCCCACACCCGCAAGTGTGGGGACCTCGATCTTGATCACCGCATGATCAAGACTTCAATAATTCTCAATATGATGCATATATGTGAATGTATCAAAAGATAACGAGCATTCACCATACTACGCATCAACCAATCTCATAAATGCCATAATGTAAACAGAACATAAATAGCATTCTCAATTCATCACTTACTCATACTCACAATTTAAACAGTCATGATTCAACCATCATCCAAACAATTCAACAAATCCATAAACACATAGATTTTCACATCACAAATATACTTGCCTCAACCGCGAGAAATGAAGAACACGTAGAAGGCACAACCCCGAATCCGCTCTCCTCCTGAATATTTAATTAATAATTACCAACATGACAGTAGCGGGTTTCTAGATATAAAATAACAGCAACCCCAATTAACCCAACAATTTATCTCAATTAAATCCCAACTCCCTCGGCCAAATCTGCCCAACCACAGACAGCCGACTTCCAAAAATCATAACTTTCAGTACGTAACTCGAAATTAAGCGTTCTTGGACTCTCTGGAAAGATAATTAAATTATCTACAAAAACTTAGTTGGGGAGACTCTCTCATTCTGCCATTAACTAGCCGATCCAAACCATTTTCTAAAGCATCCAAATTCACATCGGACTCTCTGGACAGCACACTAAAACAGGCATAACTTTCGCCCAGAAATTCGGAATCCGGACTTCTTTACCTCTATTGAAAGCTAAGAAACTTATCTACAACTTTCTCAATTTTAAGGACTCCTGAATCGCAACTATTTCCGTCGCACAAACCGATCTACTAAACTCTGTCCAGAACTACCCCAATCTGCAGAACAGTAACACTAGAAAATTCATAACTTTCGCTACACAAATCTGAATCACGTGTTCTTATACTCCCTGGAAAGATAATTAAACCCTCTACAACTTTATAGAAGGGGTCCAGACCTGAATCCCGACGAAACTAGATCAAAACCGCCGAGAAACAACTACCGTCCCAGCAGCCCAGAAAACCGACGAATCTAACTTGATTAAAACCAATCTAGAGACTACCAGGATTACCCTTGACGACACGACGGCGAACACGTCGACGAACACGACGAACACGGCGACGAACACGCCCGCGATCTCCTCCTCTCTTTCCTCCGGATCCACGCGGTACAGCGACGAACGCCGGCGACGGCGCACCGGGAGGAGACGACGACGATGAAGACGACGACGGCGCACCGGAAGAAGACGTCCGGGCAGCACGGGCGGCGGCTGGGTGGAGGCGCGGGGTGGAGGCGCAGGGGTGGGGGCTGCCTAGGGTTTTAAGAGGTGGCCTCCCTCCCTCTTGGGCCAAGAAAATCCACCGGCCAAGGCCTAGGCCCAGTTGTCTTAAATTTTCATAAAACCCTCAAAACTCTTATAAATTTAATTATTTCACAAAAGTCCCTCTCTCTATTAATTAAATAATTAATTAAACAATTTCCGGGGTATTACAACTACTAACAGATTAATATATAATGTGCTTTCCAAATCTTGCAACAGGTACAAAATAAACGTCTATGGAACTGACCTAGAAAACAATGAGCAAACCACACATGTGCATGCAGAGTTCATGTTTTTCGGTGACATAGGTCAAGAACTAATTGGAAAACCACCTATGCTTTTGGTTGCGGCAACTGAAGGCCAAACAGACCGCATTCCAGATGAGATCGGAGCAATTGTTGGGCAAAAATATGATCTCATAGTCCAAATGTCAGAAGGCTCCCTGCAAAGTGATACTCCAACATTTCATGTACGATTAGTAGCAGCTCAACCAGATCAAAACATATTTCTACTGAAGAACAAACCGGAAACTACACAAATAACGCCCAAACAAATACAATCCATTGAACACCATGAGAAACAAATTGCTACTATTCCATTGGAGCCTACTTCTCTTGGTACTACATATGGACAGATATCTACGCCATTGATACCACCGGTTCTTCAAACTTCACAGGTCAGAAAATTAATACCACCAGCATTTACTATACCAGCAATCTAAAAAGTTTGTGTTTTTCATACACACATCACTTCTTATATAGAATTATTCATGTTTAACCATTCACATATCTACTGCAAGGTTCCATCACCATTAAGCTCTGAGAAAACACCACATGATGCATCTATATCTGTCACAACTGAATTACCTACCTCATCTACGTAAGAAAATAAAGGTGTTTCCTTCAACCCAACAAATCGTTAATAACATTACTATAAAAAGCGAGAGAACATACATTTCACATCTGCAATTCTTACCCTTGTTTTCTCTTTGCAGTAATGCGGTCTACAAAAAGGCAAAGTTGCAAAGAATTGTTCCCAACAAAGAAACGATAAAAGTATCACTAGGTACATACCAATCTACATCTCAATACAGCTGCTTATTACTAAATACACACTACCAATATAACATATATTGCTCTTTCTCACTCATTTGTTTCTTTCAGGAACGCTGCACATTTTGCTGACAGCATGCATCGCATCTCTTCTCTACACCAGCGTATTACAGTAGCTGCCACACATTTTGCTCCAAACTTTAGTCGTACCACCAACCTCTTCTCTCCAGCAAAACTCCTTCCAGCTAGCTACATATTTTTGTTGTACAAATTAGCACCACCTAAACTAACTTTCCTAACTAAACAACCGTAACTACTTTACGCTGTGATGTAACTAACTCACTATTACCTACCGGACATACCCAGACAAAGACTTCGCTTACTTCACCTATAAAACATATGATATTTGCTACATAAAACAGTTAATCGCTTTCTTCATCGAACTTCTTCAAGATTATATTTTTGTTTCAAGCACTAATATTCAATTCATTAGCTTCATGTTACCACCATAGCTACATTACACTTAGTAACTTATTCTACATCAAATTACCTCCCTATATAAAATCACTTCATCAGGTTATACAGAACAGCGACCATACCTCTTATAACCAATGTACTACAGACTGTTCTCTCTCTTTTACCACCTCTCCTAGCACCCTACATTGTTTTCATTAAATATAGCCTTAACAAGAACCAATTAAACTGTGCAAAAATACTGATTTTCCTTACCATCTGCGCGACAAAAAAACATACTCTCCTCGCAAAAAAAACTGTTTGTCTTACGTTCTACCATACGAAAACCATTGTAACACCCCAGCCATATATTGGCCTGAAATGCTACTAACTAAACGATATGGCAATTCTAACTAGCTGCAATCTACAAAATTTTGGCATAGTCTCCTTTGTTTATTGACTAAAACTGAGTTCTAACAAGTATAATCAAGAGCTATAAGTAACAGTAAGCATTGTAATCGGTAATAAGAAAACGCTATCAAACTTAATCAAACGCGGAAGCAATATAAAGAGTTCTAAACATTTATTACATTTTAAACCTGATAGCCATAAAACAAATACCACTTTAGTAATTGAATAATTAATATTCAAAGTTCTCTATTTTCTCCTATGATGGATAATTCGTGCAAGTGCATCAACGCTAATCCTTCTTTATTCCCATGCATGCTGTCCTCATGAAAGTACCTAAAACAATCAATAAACAACAACAACAACAAAGAAGAGTGAGTACAAAGACTCAAGAAATATAATAAGTAGTAATGTATAATCACGAACATCATTTAACCGATTTATCCATCAATCATGTAAATGAACCATGTTATGCAATATGATCAAAATCTCTTTATCTCTTCTCTTTCGCATTTTACCGGTGACGCGAGTGTGCATCCGTCAATGCACACCCATGCTGTACCATCTGGTACAGGGACCAATTGCCCATACTTTACAAGTATGGGGACCTTTAGCCCGTCATGACATCAACATGACGGGGACCTCGACGCTGGTCATCTCGTGACCAAGGCTTCAAATATCGACATGATGCATATGTGTGAATGTCTCAACAAATAAAAACTTGCATTCACAATATCTATGCATCATAAATTCTCATGAACATCTTCAGTTTCAATCGACCATAAATAGTAACAACAAATCATTATCATAACCAAGATCATTTGAACACACAATTTAGAACAATCATCTCCAAAGCATCAATCATCCACAATTCACACTATAGTTTTATCACCTCAATTATACTTGCAGTAGCAATAAACCATAACCTGTACCACATAGCATTTTCATAAGCATGAACACACGTAATCATATCATAAATCACACATCCACATTCATTATTCATCCACAATCCATACTATAAGAATTAACCATTATTATACTTGCCTTAATCATGAGAATACGAAGAACGAGCAGAAGGTGCAACCCCTGGAATCCGCTCTCCTCCTAAATAATAATTAATAATTACTAACGTAACAGTAACGGGTATTTAGATACAAAATATCAACAACCCCAATTACCCCAACAATTTATCTTAACTAAACCCGAACCAAGACAAACTCCTCTCCGCCAAAGAAACGGCAAGAACCCTTCTGCAGCAGCGCTGTTTCACAATTTCGTATCTTTAAAAATAATGATCCAAATATAGTAAACTATACCTCTCTGGAATCATGACTTAAAAACCTACAATTTTCATGTAGAACTCCTATTTTTATTCGGATCAGAACTAGATGTAATTTAATGCCCTAAATAGAGAAAACTTTATGATCTGGCAGACTGGACAGCGAAACCAAATCGCGTCCCCACGACAGTACAGAGGTGTAAAAATCCCGAAAATTACACATCAACTATAAATCTGAATTATCTACAACTTTCTAAATTACGGACCTAACCATAAAATTCATCTACTATTTTTAAAATCCGAATTACAGTCGGACTGTAACAATCTGCCCGCCTGACGGACAGCTGTAATCCCGACTCCGTATCTCCCAGATCCCACAACAGAAATATCTGAAACTAATACAGCAGACGAATCTGGAAATCCTCTACAACTTTCCTTTTGGGAAGACCCGCAGGAAAAATTGTTTACTGGATCAAAACAGCGAAACAAGACGCTGCCATGCGAATAGATCTAAAATCAGCCCGCGACTAAACTCTAATCGGGCAAATAATCTATAATCCTCCATTAAAATCCGTGCGAGAACCCTAATTATTCCTAAAACAGAGGGTTTGGGATGAGGAAAATTACCAATCTAAAGAATTTCCCAAAATTTTCCTCCTCTTCTTCTTCCTTCCTTCTCCTTCCTTCTTCTTCTTCTTCTCTTCTTCTCCTTCTCCTTCTCCTAGCACCAAGGGACAAGGGGGTGGCCAAGGGAAAAGAGGGAGAAGGGCTGCGCCAAGGTGGGAAAAAAGGGAGAGGGGAAGGAGGGGTTTATAAAGGGGTGCTAGGGTTTGGGAGTGGTATGGGCCCCATTTGGGTCAAGCTAGCCCAAATCGGTCGCCCACCCTCCTGACAGCCCAAAATATTCAAACTAATTGTTTTAATTTATTTAATTTATTTTACAATATTCTACAATTTATATTTTTCCTTCCCGATTCCGCAAACCGCGATTCCGCGATTGATTTAAAATCTTATGTCAGAACGACGTTCGGGATATTACATTCTCCCCACCTAAAAAGGATTCGTCCTCGACTCTCGCTCCTCAACACACGAGACAAAAAGAACAACCAAGGAAAGAATAACCAAAGAATAGAGCATCCCAAGGATAGAACATCACAAGGGAACAACCACTACGGGTTCACACTCGCTCCGAACAATTTGGGTCCTTTTTCTACATTTGAACTTCAAGCTCCACATCACCTCCTGCTCGGAGTGATTCGTCAAGAGGGCCTCCGATATCTGCTGGCTCTCTTCCTCATGTCCAACTCGACGAGTCCACGACACGCCATCAACGCCGAGCACTCATAACTCTTCTGGCGACTCTAAGCGGCCAAGATCCCGCCTTTCTCGCAAAACTATCAAGCCACTAGCTAAAACCATCCTTTTAAAAAAAACTTTTTCCCCTATTTATTATAATCGGGATAATACATTGTACCCCTTTTAAAGAATTTGACCACATATTCCACTCATAACATTACTCGAAGAACAAAAAATAACTGTTACAAATGTAACACAACCACAAGAAGAATAAAGCATTCTCAAGCAACACACCAAAGAAATGCCTTCCTTCAAGGACCACAATCCAAAACAAAGGATTCACAACAAACCATTCACACTCTCCAAATAGACATTCGAGAATCCACATTGCACAAGCCAAGAGTGATAATCACTCGACAAACCAAAGCAATCAATTTCTTTTCCTAACTGGAAAAGAATACACCTCACATCAAATAACTCAATTTGCATATGACCTCTGCCATAAACACACACAATTAAACAAGAATCAAGAGAGCATATTACTGCTCGAAATATTAATAATTTCCCAATACATTCGTTTTGAAAAGAAAATTTAACTTCCTTGAACCAAGGATTTCCAAATCATCGCCCCAACACACCAACTCATTTATCTCAAGTTGGCAACTTCGACATTACGTTTAAACTGAGTACATCATCCACACACTAGCAGAGAGACTTTACTGTCTCCACAAAATACATTCTAGTCAAGACCTCGACCAATAAAATTACTTTGACATATAATTCTTAAACCACCTCAATCCTTTTAAGGATAACAACTCAAAATTCATATCACACCCACAATCTCACTAAAATCAATCGCATAACTACACCAACTAGTTGCTATACACCTCTTAAAGGTCTTTGCAACCCAAACTGTTTACCCCTTTCTTGGAGAAGCTAAAGAAGAAAAATTTCAGCACAAAGACCATCTGCAATAAACACAAGACCAAGAAAACAAAGATCTTGGACAACAAAGGATAAGACCACAGTTGAAGGCACATGTCTCCTTAAGAAGAAAACATCAAATCTCAATCAATAAAAATACAATATTGTCATTTGAGCTCAATAAACTCTTAAGCGGCGAAAACAAGAAGTCAAACACACTTCAAAAAGATTGCACCTCTTGACTTCAACCTCCAAAACTTTTATCAAACTTTTTCTTTTAACAAAGAGAACAACATTCTTTGATTACGGTATCACCTTAACATTTCCAACAAAAATAATTGAAGATCACAACACATTAATTCTTTAAGAACTAATAAAACCTCTCAACACGACACTTTGATTTAAAATAATTTCAGCTACCACATAAGTCATGAGATCAAAAGATCGCGATGCAACTATCAAAGCTTTTGATTTAAATAGCATCATGGAAGTTATCAAATCCATCTTATTAAATGAACATTCAACATTATCATCACAACCACATGCTGACTATCATACTAATATCAAAATAATACATTCTAAATAAGCATCATCACATCCTCAAATCCTTTCATAAACGTTTCCAAAGGAAACATAAGAAATTATTTCATCATGTTCTAATATTTAGGTAAGATTGCAACTACTTGGTCTAGAAAACCTAATTATAAGCCACACAGTAGAACAAAGCTCTTAAACAAGATGATACTACAGCAAGATAATCTCACAAAACATGCTAGTATAAATTTCTTACTAGATTTCATATATTCAATTCTTATTGATGCTCAAGTCTAACTTAGCACAAATTGATTGTACTCTATTCACTATTGGGAATAATTGACTATTATTTGGTCACAACAACATTCACGATCCTAACTTCGTTTTACAATCATAAAACAATCATGAGCATAGATTCTATATCCTACTTTAATTCAGAAATTAGAACGGAAATGACTTTAAACTTCAATAATACCAACTTGTAAAACAAGTTTCTACAAGTCAGAACATCAACCTTCATCTATTTCTTTATACATATTTCAACAATTTAGCATGGTGAAAGATAGATGAATCTAGCAGTTGTACATGCTCATAAAGTATCTAGATAAAGGATAGATTAAAGGTTAATATTACTAAGGTAATATTCCAACACCCCCTTACTTAATCATCTCGAACGGTCAGATTAATTACCGAAGACAAGATTAATTTCAATTTATCCAATAGGATGGAAATTTAAATAATCATAATATTCATTCTAGTTCCCTAACTAAACCTAGTTGGTGAGCCTCCCTGAATCGGCCATCTTCTACCCGCACCAACCACTTTTCTTAAAACATCAATTTTCACATTGGGTTCTCTGGACAGCGCACTAAAATTATCATAACTTTCACCCCGAGTGTCCGAATCACGATTTCTTGACCTTTCTAGAAAGCTAAGACAATTATCTACAACTTTTATAATATGGAGATCCCCTGATTCTCCCGTTTTTAATCACCCAAACCAATTTACCAAGACCTGACAGAAATCTCCGATCTACAGAACAGTCCTACTAGAAAATCATAACTTCTGCTACAATGGTCCGAATGACACGTTCTAGCACTTCACAGAAAGATAATGACGTCCTCTACAACTCTTTAGGAGAAGTCCAGATCTGAATCCCACGAAACTACCCCAAAACATCCGTCTACCAAAATCTGTCCTAGCAGTCCAGAATACCGACATTGCTACCGCAATTAAAATATACATCTACTGTAACACGTGGCATAATGCAAATAAATGCAAAGATCCAAGGCTTTCCTATGTTTACGAATTTGCAATATAATACTTTCATTAATAAAAGTTCCAAGCGAACAAATAAGACATGTTTCACAACAAGACAAAACTCCACAAAAGGACCAACCTTGCAAATCAATAATTTTGTCAAATAGCAAAAGTGTCTCAATAGTCCAAAACAATAATTACTTCAAAGAACAGGTAGAGACCAATTAAAACCCTCAACCACAATAAACCACGAATCCCAAGATAAATTCATCCTCCACCACGGGATAAAATTAACCAAATTCAACTCAAGGAAGAGAGAAGCTTTTCTAAAGAACTCATTCCTAACCTCTGAAATTAAGTTGCCCAAGGAAATATCCCTCACCAATTCAATACCACGAATAGTGCTATAACTTGGCCATGGCTATGGTCACACACCACGACCTCTATCTCTCGACATTAACTATCACCACACATAATACACATAGTCAAATCATAGGCACCAAAAGATCATTGCATAACAAGTACAAAGCCAACTATTAAGCACATATTCAACCATGATAATCAACGAAATGTACATACAATGCAAACCCTGCTCCCACCTACATGGCTTAGTGTGTCAAAATTAATACTTCATTACCCACGGACCTACAACCGCTCGATACCAATCTGTAACACCCGACCATATATTGGCCTGAAATGCTACTAACTAAACGATATGGCAATTCTAACTAGCTGCAATCTACAAAATTTTGGCATAGTCTCCTTTGTTTATTGACTAAAACTGAGTTCTAACAAGTATAATCAAGAGCTATAAGTAACTGTAAGCATTGTAATCGAATAAGAAAAGCGCTATCAAACTTAATCAAAACGCGGAAGCAATATAAAGAGTTCTAAACATTTATTACATTTTAAACCTGATAGCCATAAAACAAATACCACTTTAGTAATTGAATAATTAATATTCAAAGTTCTCTATTTTCTCCTATGATGGATAATTCGTGCAAGTGCATCAACGCTAATCCTTCTTTATTCCCATGCATGTCATGTCCTCATGAAAGTACCTAAAACAATCAATAAACAACAACAACAACAGAAGAGTGAGTACAAAGACTCAAAATATAATAAGTAGTAATGTATAATCTGAACATCATTTAACCGATTTATCCATCAATCATGTAAATGAACCATGTTATGCAATATGATCAAAAATCTCTTTATCTCTTCTCTTCGCATTTTACCGGTGACGCGAGTGTGCATCCGTCAATGCACACCCATGCCTCGCACCATCCGCACAGGGACAATTGCCCATACTTTACAAGTATGGGGACCTTTAGCCCGTCATGACATCAACATGACGGGGACCTCGACGCTGGTCATCTCGTGACCAAGGCTTCAAATATCAAGATGATGCATATGTGTGAATGTCTCAACAAATAAAAACTTGCATTCACAATATCTATGCATCATAAATTCTCATGAACATCTTCAGTTTCAATCGACCATAAATAGTAACAACAAATCATTATCATAACCAAGATCATTTGAACACACAATTTAGAACAATCATCTCCAAAGCATCAATCATCCACAATTCACACTATAGTTTTATCACCTCAATTATACTTGCAGTAGCAATAAACCATAACCTGTACCACATAGCATTTTCATAAGCATGAACACACGTAATCATATCATAAATCACACATCCACATTCATTATTCATCCACAATCCATACTATAAGAATTAACCATTATTATACTTGCCTTAATCGAGAATACGAAGAACGAGCGGTAAGGTGCAACCCTCGAATCCGCTCTCCTCCTAAATAATAATTAATAATTACTAACGTAACAGTAACGGGTATTTAGATACAAAATATCAACAACCCCAATTACCCCAATAATTTATCTTAACTAAACCCGAACCCAAGACAACTCCTCTCCGCTCAAAGAAAACGGCAAGAACCCTTCTGCAGCAGCTGTTTCACAATTTCGTATCTTTAAAAAATGATCCAAATATAGTAAACTATACCTCTCTGGAATCATGACTTAAAAACCTACAATTTTCATGTAGAACTCCTATTTTTATTCGGATCAGAACTAGATGTAATTTAATGCCCTAAATAGAGAAAACTTTATGATCTGGCAGACTGGACAGCGAAACCAAATCGCGTCCCCACGACAGTACAGAGGTGTAAAAATCCCAAAAATTACACATCAACTAGAAATATGAATTATCTACAACTTTCTAAATTACGGACCTAACCATAAAATTCATCTACTATTTTTAAAATCCGAATTACAGTCGGACTGTAACAATCTGCCCGCCTGACGGACAGCTGTAATCCCGACTCCGTATCTCCCAGATCCCACAACAGAAATATCTGAAACAAATACAGCAGACGAATCTGAAATCCTCTACAACTTTCCTTTTGGGAAGACCCGCAGGAAAAATTGTTTACTAGATCAAAACAGCGAAACAAGACGCGCTGCGCGAATAGATCTAAAATCAGCCCGCGACTAAACTCTAATCGGGCAAATAATCTATAATCCTCCATTAAAATCCGTGCCGAGAACCCTAATTATTCCTAAAAACAGAGGGTTTGGGATGAGGAAAAATTACCAATCTAAAGAATTTTCCCAAAATTTTCCTCCTCTTCTTCTTCTCCTTCCTTCTCCTTCCTTCTTCTTCTTCTTCTCCTTCTTCTCCTTCTCCTTCTCCTAGCACCAAGGGACAAGGGGGGTGGCCGTGGGAAAAGAGGGAGAAGGGCTGCCTCAAGGTGGGAAAAAGGGAGAGGGGAAGGAGGGGTTTATAAAGGGGGTGCTAGGGTTTGGGAGTGGGCATGGGCCCCCATTTGGGCTGGCTAGCCCAAATCGGCTGGCCCACCCCTCCGGACAGCCCAAAATATTCAAACTAATTGTTTTAATTTATTTAATTTATTTTACAATATTCTACAATTTATATTTTTCCTTCCATGATTTATCAAAACCGCGATTCGCGATTGATTTAAAATCTTATGCCGTAACGACGTCGGGATATTACAACCACAGTTTCACATACGTACATTATTACAAATCTTTTATAAAATACTTACCGTATCTAAACAACTACATATGCGAATTCTATCATTTCTACCCAACGATACACAAAATGCAATCTTATGCCATTCTCAACCGAACCACATCCCCATTTAAAGCATCGATATTACATTGTATAACAGCTACAAAAATATAAAAAAAACCTAAAAAAAACTTACCTACACAATAACATACATATATAGATAGTGATCAACTATTTACGCAAATAAGTCTGCATAATACCTCACTACACACGCGTACATTACAATATACTGTCCTCGAAACCATCCACGCATCCATCCTCCGCAAAACAATCTACAAAAGATTAGTTACTACATTTAAATCCATCATTTTACAAAACCCTACATCGCTACTGAAGAAACATAAACACTTCTTCCCCTCACTAATAGCCAATATTTCCCGTTATTACAATCGACCTTTATTTCTTTTAAACAATCCCTTTTTTCCCGAAAACTCATCCGCCTCCTTTTATTGCAAAAACCCTCAATTTTTTCACAATAGCTAGCGTATGTGACGCCACGCCCGTGGCTAGTTAAACTAACAACATGAAGCATTTGTCAACACGCAGATCACCAAAACTCGAGATTAGGGTTTCACGGAAGGATGTTTGAAAAATGTTGGATCATCCCTGCATTGGTTAGGAAATAAATGTATCTCCGGTTTGCCATATTTAGATAATTTCCGGATGTATTAATTCTCAAAGAAAATAGCTACATTTGAATAATAAAACTTACCTTAAATAAATACACGCCAACACATAAATTATATGCTCCTTTCGGTCACAAATACTTGTCGTTTTAGAATACATGTTGTTAAATTTTTGAAACTTTGATTATCGATATCTTTTTAAATATTTATATTAGATACATGAAAATCATATTTGTAGACCTTGTCTCAAAAGTACTTTGAAAATAGAGAAGTGCTATAGAACATTCAATCGCTTTTGAAGGCAAAAACAATCACATGATCTGGAGGCGTTGTATCCAACGGATCCACTCATATAAGCACCCTCTCAAAAAAAAATCTCATATAAACACCCCCTCAAAAAAAAGATCTGGAGCGTTGGATCACCATCCAATGTCCTAAAATCTGACTGGTTTTGCCTTCAAAAACAGTCGAATGTTGTATAGACACTCCCTTGAAAATATCACAATTTTGTTTGGTTTTATAAATATATTACAATACAAATTAGTGATTAAACTGGTATTTTGGCACCACATCGATGTCCAAAAACAACGTATATTTGTGATCAGAGAGAGCACTAAACAATACTATACCACGATTGGACAATTCAAAGAAAAGCATATTGGTCCCTACAATAATCTATATATCTATATCTATATCTTTACTCGTTGGAGGCTCCTCTAGCTAGAAGCCCTCACGTTAATTCTACGGGTAAAAAATACTAGAAATTTTCACATTAATAAAAAAATACTAGAAATTCCCACATTAATAGTTTTGCAAAAATGAACTAATAGAAAAGGATCAGGTCCGGCGTGCGTGCATACACGCAGCCATATTCATGCATGATCGAGTACAACTCTAGAATTATAAGGCATCCATTAAAGAGCTCCACTGGCTTTCTCCATTGTGAATTATACCTCTGTCTATCTCTCTTGTTTATCTCTCCTTTTTGCAGTAAAAAAAGTTATTCCTAGATTTCCTAGGACGTAAAAAAAGTTAGAAATTACCATATTAATAAGAGAACATAAAATTTCTAAATTTCCACATTAATTGTAGAAAAGATAAAATATTGGTCTTCCAATTTCCTAACTAATTTTATCGAAAGCTAGATTTATATGTAACGTCGCCGCAAAACTAGACCATGCAAGTGCACAGGTTGTATGAATGAAATCACGAAAAAAATATTACAGATGTCATGCATGATCGATTCAATCGGATGCAAGTTACATGATTTTCTCGTCCATAGCCGATATAAGGCAGCCACATGAAGATTGTTTTTAAATAACCTATTTTTATTCAAAATTACAGAAATATACCTAGACAAATTTTTTTTACACGGGTGGGTTTTAGTCACCCAACCGTTGGGCGACTAGAACCTCGTCCAATGGCCATGCGACACAAATGCAGCCGGTTGGCCGTTGGACGACATAATTATAGTCATCGAATGGTTATATTCGATCGCTCGGCCGAGCCCTCGGCGAGCAACCGATTCCAATATAGCGGCATGAGAAGAGAGAAGAGAGAGAGAGAGGAGAGGAGAGGATAGGAGAGGGAGAGGGAGATGAGGAGAAGAGGTTCTGCTATTTCTGCGAGGTAAATTATTTTATGTTCTAGTGAATATTTCTGTAATAAGTAAATATTATGTCTAGTGTAAAATGATCCATAGAAAATTATAATTGTAGAACTTTGCTATGAAGTAAATAGTTGTAAACAATTTAGTCGACATAGTGATAAAAAATTAGTATCTGTGGAAAATTACAGTTGTAAAAAATTAGTCAATATAGTTATAGAAATTTAGCATCCATAGAAAATTATAGTTGTAGGGTTTAGCATTCATAGAAAATAAGGATCCGCAGTAAATTCTAGTTATAGAAAAACTAGTCAATATTGTATACGAAATTAGAATCCATAGAAAATTAGAAAATTTAGTCAATATATTTGTATGAAGTAAATAGTTTGCTTCATGCAAAACATTATTAGACAACATTTATGATTTATTACGAACGAATGTAATGTCATTAGTACATTGAAAATGCACATGTACCGTTAGAACTAGCATATTGGCACTTAAATCATTGTGTCATGTAAATTGTCAAAACCTATTAGGAATAATTTATAGTAGGAAAGAGCTCGAGCGAGAGAAGAGCAGCGTCGGTGTGTGTGGGAGCAGATAGGGAGTTGATGCGTGTTAAAGGCGGAGGAGAGAGCGGTGATGGTGCGAATGAGGAGGATTATGCTATGAGGGTACTATAGTAGTTCATGATATGCGAACGGTCATAGAAATGTCAATTACAGTATCACTACTACAGAAATCAGTATTACAGATGGTTCAGAAATATCATCACAGACGGTTTTCTGAACCGTCTGAATTTATGGGTCAGTGATAATAGAAGGTTATCACAGACGATTTTCGAATCGTCGTGGTGTAAATATCACGACGTTTGTAAGTAAAACCGTCTGCGATATATAAATATCACAGACAATTTTTACTTACAAACCGTCTGTAATATTTATATATCACAGACGGTTTTTACTTACAAACCGTATGTAATATTCTTTTCTACCCCTAAATCTATTTCTGTTTATTGGCTAGCCTCAGGAAATGTTAGCCATGCCCTCTGAAACAAGCAGATCAACATGTGCATGTATACATACAATTCACATCTCAATTCATTTCACAAACATAAAACATTCAATTCACATCTCAATTCATTTCACAAACCTAAAACATCCAATTCACATCGCACTTCATTTCACAAACATGAAACATCTATTTCGCAAATCAATTAATTGAAATGAAATAAAATATCCATTAACAAATATACAATTACAAAAGATGTACATTGCATTGCATTTAGATGGTAACATTGCATTTTATTGCTATATCACTGGAATCGAGGTCTCCGAACGAACAGATCAGAATCAACGAACTTTGTCGTCACAAGCAATACTTGGATGGATTGCCATCCAAATATTGCTTATGCAGCCTGACAAAGTTCGTTGATTATGGATTGTTCCTTTCGCGAGACCTCGATTCCGGAGTGATAAGAGCAATAAAAAATCATTGTGTGTTGTGAAACTCTCCATCTGAGTTTATGACATTAGCCACTAAAAAGTATGCCAACTCTCCTCGAATTTGTGAAAGGTCGGGCTATTTCAATGCAGTTGACAGGATGGATGCAGCCTGTCAATAGGACTATCAATGTACGTTTATATATAACCTGATAAGTATGAAATAATTATGGGAAGATTGACAAACCTTAGAATTGGTAATCCACGAGGAATCGAGGAGTAGGTTCATATGGTAGCACACGTAGAATCCACACGTGTTGCTCGGTGGCTGCTGGTGGCACTGCAAAAAATAGAATATGTTAATTCAAGAGGCATTACTACCAACTGTTGCATAGGATTAATTAATGTGTAATAGCGAATACCTTAAATTTTCGATCATGTGTCAGGCCTTTGACCCCTTGCGTGGAGACACCTGCCTTTGCAACGTACATCGCAAATGCCCTACGTGATTCAAAAAAGTTGACCTTAGTCATTCAAAAGGAAAGAAAGGGTACAATATAGGTATGTATGGAGAAAATATACTTACCTATCGATTACTTGGTTGACAACTGTGTAGTCATTTTTATTCTTACTTAGGGAATCAAAGTATATTACCTTGTTCCATTTTGGTACAATTACTATTAAAATCCAATGATACTCCTGATTATAGGGCATAAGTATGTATTACTTACCGTGGTAAGCCACCAGTGCTGATGCAATGTACCTCTCGACGAAGGATATATCCTCGTTGATGGTATGCATGGCGATCAAGTATGGGTCCAAGAAACCAACCGATGGTTTGGTCCTTCTAGCTTGAGTCACCATGTGTCTATATATATACACACGAAAGCAACAAATTATATATGACATTTATCGGTATGACATGAACGGAGACTGTGATTGTACACACTTACAGTGTCCAGCATCGAATGAGTGAGGCGTCAAGAGCATTGAGCATGAAAAGATCAAATAAATCCTCGAAGGTGACCACGAAGACACAGTCTTGAATATTGTGCTCTAAATGATCCGACACGAATTTGACAATGATACCTGAGCGCCGTTCTCCCGCTGGCATATTGGACTGTTCCATATACCACTTGTGCAATTGCAGGCAACTAATTGGTAGGGCTTGGAGGCGCGTTACCTCGACCGACAGCTCGCCAAGCACGAATTTGCAGGCCAATGGCAGGTACGGGATATCATCATCGGTCTTCTTTGCTTTGCCCTTGCTGCCCTTGCTGCCTCGGCTTTAGGTCGACTTTGAAGGTAGCACCGGTGGTGGTAGTTGTTGCACCGGGAATAGCGCCCATGAACATGACACCGGTGCAGGTAGCGGTGGCGGAGATGGCACCAAAGCATGTAATCGATCCGTTCAGTTGCCCTTGTAGAGATGGCACCAGTGCACGTAGCTGATCTGCCACCGGTGAAGAAGCCTCTAGGCAGATACCTAGCTGTGCCAAGTCTGTGGGGCGGTGTGTTTTTTGCCTGGAGGGCCTTGTGCGCCGCACTTGCACTTTTGAAATCTTTAGTCGTCTTCATCGCCTTGAACTCTTCCCATTGTGATTCCAGGAATGGGTATTTATGAAAGGGCATTTCATCCTTCTCCACGTAGTTCTTAACAAGCGTGCTCTTGAAGTTTTTCCAAGCTTTGCATGCTGCTAGCAAGGCTTGTCGTTGCACAACGCCTTGGTGTTATTCCGGATCTCGAACGATGCCAAAATTTCTATCGCCACTCACGCTTCCGAGTCCTAGGCACACTCTTCCACGAATCGATCGTGATCTCAATTGCTCGCAACTATCCCGATCATTCTTCGAATTTGCCCACCACTTGGCGATGAAGGAGAGGGGTCCCAGATCCATCGACCTCTGTGATGGTAAATCGGCCCTCAGGCTTTTTCAATAGCCTTCTTCCTTGGCGCTTTGATTTTGGAGCGGACGCATCCGACGATGATGCTGAAGATGACATGTTGGCCTTCGCATATATGAAAAGTAAGCACAATGTAGTATATACGTAAATAGTACGGTATAAGCACATACTTAAATTCCAATCCTAGAAGACCATACAATAAGAAAGTGCCTAAGAAAAGATACATACTAGCTAGAGGTGTGCAGTCTATCTATAGATGGTGATATAAATAGAGCATGTCGAGAAATATATATATACATATACATATACATATACATATATATATATACATATATATATATATATACATATACATATACATATATATATATATATATACATATACATATACATATACATATACATATACATATACATATACATATACATATTACAATACAACTCTAGAGTACATGCTAATGGGCCATATATACATATTTACACAGCTTAGTCGTCAGCCTAGTCTAAAAGCACATACACACTCCTGCTGTCCATATTTACACAGCTTAGTCGTCAGTGTAAAAGCCAAGCCACATGAACAAAAAATGAGCATATCTATAGCTCCAATTAAATTTCAATTTACATCTATTACTCAGTTGCAATTTACATCTATTACTCGGTTACAATTTACATCTATTACTCGGTTGCAATTTACATCTATTACTCGGTTGCAATTTACATCTATTACTAAATCACCAACCTAAACCCTAAGCAGTACCCCAAATCCTCAATCAAACAACTCACTCAAAAGCTTCTTGGTAACAAATGGACAAAAATAGCGGGTATGAGAGAGTACGGTATGAAATAGCCATGAGGGCTCGGCAGAGGCGGCCGGCGAGGGCTCTGGGATGCGACCGACGAGGGCTCGGGGCTCGATGGAGGGCCGACGACCGGCGAGGGGTTGGGGGCTCGACGGGCGGCGGCGAGGGGCTCGGGACGGTGGACCGGCGAGGGCTCGGGCCTCGATGGAGGCGGCCGCGAGGGCTCTGGGGACAGCGGCGAAGGGCTCGATCGGGACTTCGGGAGAGCGACTAAGTCTAATAACTTGTACGTGCAAAACCCTAGCGGGGGTTATATATAAAGGATTATCACAGACGGTTCTAAACTTAGAACCGTCTATGATAATAAATATTAAATATCACAAACGGTTCTCAGTTTAGAACCGTCTGTGATAATAAAGGATTATCACAGATGGTTCTACACTTAGAACTGTCTGTGATAATAAATATCACAGACGGTTCTCAACATAGAACCGTCTGTGATAGTAAATATCATAGACGGTTCTAAACTGAGAACCGTCTATGATAAGCCTTCACTCACCTACCAGCATTCAATAATATAAACACCAACTAGCATTCAATATGACAACAGCTGGGTGTATTTCTTTACAACAGCCCAATGAACATAGAGATACATTTATATAACTCATTCTCAAAATTCACCTATATATCACACATTTTCACATATACATCACATACATGCATTGTTATATACATAAATGCAAATGGCTGCATATATGTCGCACATTCTCATTCCACTTGCTTATTTCCTTTAAAAATTAGCCCTTCATGATGATCAATGCGTACGTAACTAATTTCGTCACGTTGTTCGTCGTCGACCCTTATGCCATTTCCAAAAGGAGGTAACTCGTCAAATTGATTGTATTCTTCCTCGTCCACTACATTCTCTACTCCGACAATTCTCCTTTTTCCATGAAGAACTACATGATGTTTCTTATTTGCCAGGTCAATTACATAGAAAATTTGAACAACTTGGTTTGCGAGTATGAATGGTTCATTTTTGTACCCGACACATTGGAGGTCCACGGTAGTGACACCGTACTTGTCAACCTTCACCTATGGGAGATGCACCCAACGACACCGAAATAAGAGGATCTTGAAAACCACATAGTCGAGCTCCCAAATCTCTTCTATGAATCCATAGTACAAGTTTCTCAACCCATCGATACTGAATGCATCTATGCGGACACCGCTGTTCTGGTTAGTGCACTTTACATCTTGAGCCTGTGTATAGAATGTGTACCCATTTATATCATATCCTTGCCATGTCACAACTATAAATATTGGCCTTTTGCCAACCATGTCAACATCTTACTTGGTGAGCTCCTAGCGATTTGGTTCTTCAACCATTAGTTGAATCGACTGTTGTGTTGCCCCATAATCCAAACATCCGACCGCTCGACTTACATTCAAGCACATCCTTGTCTTGGTCAACATAAGCGCCACTTGATCATGTGTTTGCTGGTCAACATAAGGCGCCACTTCAGTCGTGTGTTGCAAGACTGTGAAATGGGCTTGAGTATACACGTCCATATCTGAAATGATTGCTTTCCTTCTGATAGTTCCGATACCCTTCAGCCTCCCCTCATGACGAGATTGAGGCACACGTATCGGTTGAATCTGAGCTATATAATCAACACAAAACTAAATGACCTCTTCGCTTGCATAACCTTCGACGATGCTGCCCTCTGGTCGAGATCGATTCCGTACGTAGGACTTGAGAATTCCTATTAACCTCTCAAATGGGTACATGCTACGTAGGAATACGGGCCCGCACATTTTTATCTCCCACACAACATGAACAATGAGATGGACCATGAGATCGAAAAACGAAGGAGGAAAATACATTTCAAGACGACATAGAGTCATCATCACCTCATCCTGCAGAGCATCTAGTCCTTCGGGATCGATGACCTTCTGAGCAATTGTGTTAAAGAAATAACATAGCCTCATGATTGTCTCTCGGACTTTGATCGGTAAAATATTTCTAATTGCAATAGGGAGCATTTATGTCATTAGCACATGACAATCATGAGACTTCATGATATTTAACTTCAAATCTTGCATCGAAACAAGTTTCTTCACGTTGCAGGAGTAACCAGACGGAACTTTGACACCATGCAAGCACTGGCACAATTCTGTTTTCTCGGCCTTGGACAGACTATAACACGCAGGGGGAAGATACGTTCTTCCATTATCAGTGCATGTCGGTGCTAACTCAGGCCTGATGTCCATATCAGCCAAGTCAAGCCGTGCGTTGATGCCGTCCTTGTTTTATCACGAATGTTCAGTAAGAGACCAATCAAGCTGTCACATACATTCTTTTCTACATGCATGATGTCGATGCAGTGTCGAACATCTAGGTACTCCCAATAAGGTAAGTTCCAAAATATTGATCTCTTCTTCCAGGTGTTCTTTTCATGAGCCCTCAATTTGCATCC
Source organism: Bonia amplexicaulis (assembly GCA_036346245.1). Lineage (NCBI taxonomy): Eukaryota > Viridiplantae > Streptophyta > Magnoliopsida > Poales > Poaceae > Bonia > Bonia amplexicaulis. Next base: position 21,328 of record JAYGGG010000376.1, on the reverse strand, counting down.
CTTTCCGAGGATAACATCTAAATCATTAACCATATTATAAACCTCTTTTCCCCTTAAATGCCTTGGAGCTGAACCGTCCTCCTTCTCTCTGTCAAATTGTTTCTTCATCTTGTGGTATGGGTGAGCCCTCCGAAGGAACCGGCGGTGACGCATGTAGACGGTTTTGCGTGAGTGTTTCACCACACACTCTCGAGACTATCTAAACAAGTGAGTACAAGCTTTGGCACCTTTTGTACTCGGCCCGATAGGTTAGTAAGGGCGGGATAATCATTTATGGTGCGAACAATAAGGAGCGTAAAGTGAAGTTCTCTCGCTTGTATGCATCCCATACCTGCACCCTTCGCTCCACAAGATTTTTAGATCTTCCACCAACGGTGCTAGGTACACATCAATATAATTCCCAGGTTGCTTTGGCCCTTGGATAAGTATCGATAGTAAAATATACTTTCACTTCATACACAACCAAGGAGCAATGTTATAGATGCAGAGTGTCACGGGCCATGTGATATGTCGGCTGCTCATGCTACTGATAATTATCATCACAGATGGTTTTTAATAAAAAATCATCTGTCATAAATCCAGATTATCACATACAGTTTTTAATAAAAACCATCTGTGATACTCAAGTATCACAGACGGTTCAACGGTAAGAACCGTCTGTCATACTCGCTTTCTCCAACGCCATCAACACGCATTTGTCTAAATTAAAATGTCGTAGAGTGTCGTCATGACGATTTTGTCAAACCGTCGTGATTTACCGCTACTATTAGGCTTTCTGTAGTAGTGTATAGCAATAGTTCCATATTGTACGATGTGATTTGACTAGTAGTAACATTGAAAATATTTACAAGCAGATATCAGGCTGACAGGACAGGCCGACCAAGGGGAGCATATGGAGTACATGGTGCATCAAATGGAGAGAGATGACCGGATGGCCTGGGCTTAAGAGAAAGTTGCATAGGAGGACGACGATGATAGTTCTGATGAAGACGAAGCTCCCATCCTATAGGAATAGAATAGTTTTGACGCTGAGGATTTTGCTACGCATGACAAGCACGAATCATTGTGGGAGTATCATGGCACGAGGTTTGGTTGCACTCAATGTATGCTGACAAGACATCGCTGCGAGATTCCATCAAGTCGGGCCCTATCCATGCAGCGGACTTGCTGGGTTGTTAAATCAAGCTAGGAGTAGTATACCAGAAAGTGCGAGCAGGCCAGTTGTCCTTAGAGGGTGTATGCATAATGACTAAATATGAGATTCAATAGATTGTCTCGAAGATGGAGCTGCACTCCTGCATTTTCAGTTGTGTTTTGCCAAGGCATTATAACCTTACATCCGTCTTCATAGCCAATTTGATGTACGGAGAGATAGTGGAGAAGAAGTGATGAGTTAGCGGCCCGATCTTCCAATAGGTTCGATTGTTTTCATCATAAGGACATTGACGCTTTGAGGCTTCTGATCCGCTGATCGTCACCTCGCAATTCGCTACACCTGCACAACTGTCATTATCGACCACGCTCGCACGCGATCGACCTTACCATGAGGGTTATTGTTCCTGCATGAAATCGAAGCAACTCACAAGAACAAGGAAGATGCTCCGAATTGTATTGCGAATATGGATGAATTTCACAAAGTGGGGTTCCTCCAACCAATCAATCGGCGAAACTGCAAGTGGTAGAATAATCAAACCCCCCACTAAACTATGACGGTTACTGTATATATAGGGGGACGTGAGGAGGTCGATCTAGGGTTGTGCGGCCATGGGAAGAGGCGTACAAGGCGCTATTAGGCCCAAAACGGTGACGCAACACCTTAACTTGTGACCGAGCTAAAATCACGGGGAGGAGATCCTGTGCTGATGGACTTCCTTTTCTGGACTCTAGGTGATGCAAAAGGCTCAAAGTGGTTTGCACAGCGGAAGAACTAAGATGTAAAACTTTTTGTGGGGCAATTTTTCTGGACTCTAGGTGATGGAAACACAACTAACAAAAGGGAATAAATGAGATTACCTAATGGGCAACCTTTGCTCTGATACCACTTGATGAGTTAGCGGCCCGACCTTCCGATAGGTTTGATTGTTTTTGTCGTAAGGACGTTGACGCTTTGAGGCTTCCGATCCGCAAACCGTCACCTCGCAATTTGCTACACTCGCACGATTGTCATTATCGACCACGGTCGCACACGACCGACCTTACCACGAGGGTTATTGTTCCTGCAAGCAATCGAAGCAACTCACAAGAACAAGGAAGATGCAATTTGAATTGTATTGCGAATATGGATGAAGTTCACAAAGTGGGGTTCCTCCAATGATCAATCAATAAACGCAAGTGGCAGAATAATCAAACCCCCCACTAAACTATGACGGTTATTGTATATACATAGGGGAACGTGAGGAGGTTGATCTAGGGTTGTGTAGCCATGGGAAAAGGCGTACACAACCTGGGCTCCAACCTCGACACGCTTACAAGGCCCTATTAGGCCCAAAATAGCGACACAACACCTTAATTAACTTGTGACCGAGCTAAAAACACAGGAAGGAGATCCTGTGCTGATGGACTTCCTTTTCTTGGCGCAATTAGAGGGACTTCCTTTTCTTGGGCGCAGTCAGCGCAGATGACCAGGATTTGATGGATCCTCCCCATTATTCCTAAGTAACAAAATTTCACAATTATTAGGTAGTATACCATTCTACATAGATAAATTATTAGCACCTAGAAAAGAGCTCACCTCATAATTTAAGTGATGTGCTCAAGCTCTTGTCTAAGACCTTGTAGTTCCGCAACCGAATCTAGAGGATTTTGTGTAGTGCGTGTATCCAAAAGAGTGATGTCCTCATCAAGAAGGACATAGAGGCCAACCACACACATCATTGTGGCTATTGAGAAGAAATTCAAGTACAAGATTAGCTACGTGAAGGCGTGGCATGCAAAGCAAAAGGCTTTGAAAAATGGTTTGGGTCTTTGAGGCGTGTGACAACTTTCCTCGATGCTTTAGGTGCTGCAGACAGAACCCGTGCACATACACCGATGTGAGGAACAAGCTATCTACCAGTCCGCCAGGTTTTGCAGTGTTACAGAGGGCCTTCTTAGCCATCGGTGCATGCATCGAGCATTCAAACATATGCTATCCATGATCTTAGTTGACGAGACCTTTTTGACTGGCAAATACAAGGGTTAGATCCTTACGGCCATCGGTGTGATGACAACAATCAAATTTTTGCCTTGGCCATCACATTCGTCGAAAGTGAAAATTACGACAGCTGGTTATGGTTCCTTCGACATGTGAGGGTAGCAGTTGTTGGAGCTCATCTTTGTGTGTACGTAATCCATGATCGCCACGTTGGGATGGTAAAGGCCATAAGAAAACTTTAGGAAGCCTCGAGGAGTCATACCTTTGGCTGGATATGAGAAACAGATAGTGCATTCGCCACCTGGGGGCCAACTTATTCAAGCAGCTCCCGAAGAAACTGTTGATGAAACTATTTAAGAGGCTGGCTATGCAGAACCAGAAATACAAATTTGACACTATATGGGCACTGTTGGATAAGCACAAAGGAAGCACGTCGACGAGAGAAACAAGAGACTGGCTATGCCTACGGCAGTACAGCCTGAAGGCCTCATAGCCATGGCTGAGCCTAACACAGCTAGTCCAAGAGAAGGAGCTCGTGGAACATCAAGTCATTGAAAATATGCAGTTCACCACCGCTGTTTGTCCATCTGTTTGTGGGTGATAAGTTATTGAAAACAATAACTTTGTCCCAAGCTTAAACCACAAAGTCTTTCAAAAGTAGCTCATAAACTTGACATCGCGATTTGAAACAATGATTCTTGGCATTCCGCAATCTCACAATCTCCACGAAAAACAAGTCAGCTATATGCGACGCATCGTCGCTCTTATGATAAGGAATAAAATATGACATCTTAGAAAACCTATCCACAACAACAAAAACAGAATCCTTCCCCCTCTTAGTCTTAAGCAATCCTAACACAAAATCCATGCTAATATATTCCCAAGGAGCACAAGGAAACTGGAAGTGGAGTATACAAATCATTTGGATTGAGTTTCGACTTCGCTTTATGGCATGTGATACATCTTTGAACAAACCTCTTGACGTCTCGCCTAATCTATGGACAATAGAAGTGATTGGCCAACATTATGTACATCTTTTGTCTTCCAAAATGTACCATTAGTCCCTCTGCATAAGACCTCTGCAAAAGTAGCAAACACAAGGAAGAATCTGGAACACATAGCTTGTTCATGCGAAAGAGAAAACCATCATAAATATAAAACTTATCACACCTTTTCCTATCTTTGCAATTAGAATATGGTGCTAAAAATTCATGATCGAAAGCATACAATCTCTCAAAATTTTCCAACCCTAGTACCTTTACTTCCAATTGAGTCAAAAGTACATGTTTTCTAGAAAATGCATTAGCTACCACATTCTCTCTGTTTTTCTTATATTTGACAATATATGGAAAGGTCTCAATGAATTCTACCCGCTTAGCATGTCTATGATTCAATTTCGCTTGGCCCTTTAAATATTTCAAAACTTCATAATCAGAATTTATGACAAATTCTTTAGGCCAAAGATAATGTTACCAAATTTCCAACACACGCACAAGAGCATACAATTCTTTATCACAAATAGGATAATTCATTTATGTACCATGAAGTTTCTCACTAAAATATGCAACAGATTTTCTTCCTTGCATCAAAACACCACCAATACCTATTTCACTAGCATCACATTCAATCTTAAAGGTTTTAGTGAAATTAGGTAAAACGAGCAATGTTGCTTCTGTCAAACAATTCTTCAATTAAGCAAAAGTTTTATCTTGTTTTTCTCCCCACTCAAAAGTGAGTCCCTTTTTAGTTAATTCATTTAATGGGGCAGCAATGGTGCTAAAGTCTTTCACAAATCGTCGATAAAAGCTAGCAAGCCCATGGAAGCTACGAATTTGACTAACATTCACAAGAGTAGGCCAATTTCAAATAGCTTTAATTTTAGACTCATCCACTTCAATTTCATGAGCGGAAACAACATAACCTAGGAAAACAATGTTACTAGTGTAAAAAGTACACTTCTCAAGATTGGCATACAAGCATTCCTGCCTAAGCACTTCTAGCACTTGTTTGATATGTTCAACATAATCATCTAAAGAGTAGCTATATATTAGGATATCATCAAAGCAAACTACCACAAATTTTTCCATGAAGTGTCTCATAACATGGTTCAACAAGCGCATGAAAGTACTAGGAGCATTGGACAAACCAAAAGGCATCATTAACCATTCATACAAGCCAAATTTTGTTTTGAAAGCAATTTTCCATTCATCACCATGTTTCATTCTTATTTGATGGTAACCACAATGCAAGTCAATCTTAGAAAAAAATAGTAGAACCACTTAACTTATCAAGCATATCATTTAGCCTAGGAATAGGATGACGATAGCGAACATTAATTTATGTTGTTGATAGCTCTATAGTCTATGCACATTTTTCAAGTACCATCTTTCTTAGGAACAAGATAACAGGAACGACACAGGGACTAAGACTCTCACGTATGTACCCCTTGTCCAAAAGTGCTTGCACTTGCCATTGAATTTTCTTTGTCTCCTCCGGATTGGTGTCAGACACGGCGGTTTAGAAGAGGGGCTCCTGGAACCAAGTCAATTTGATGCTCAATACCTCGAATGGGTGGTAGACCAGTGGGTACCTCCTCCGAAAACATGTTGTCGTAAGCCTACAAAACTTGGTAGACAACACTAGAAAGAAAGGTTAAGTCATTGGTAGTCATCAAAGCATCTTTGTATAGCAACACAAAGTGATACATAGTGGGATCGTCTCTCATCTCCCTCAACTTAGATTTTGTTGCCATCATCACTAACTTTTTCTGTCCCTCATTCTTGGCCTTCCCATGCAATTTCAATTTTTCTCTCTCGCTCACCTTTTGTTCCCTCTCTTTTTCACTCTCTATTTGCATTTCTTTCTATTGCACATTTTCACAAATTGAGATGGAGTCAAAGGTCACAATATTATTTCTTTGTTATCCCACGTGAACTTATATTGATTTGTTTTACAATCATGAATCACATATCTATCAAATTGCCATAGCCTCCCTAAAAGTAAATGGCATACATCCATGAAAACCACATCACACTCCATATGTAACACCCCATCCAAACAATGGCCTGAAATGCTACCAAACTAACAACATAATAAAACTATGCTAAGGCATTCTATAAAATTTCGAAGAGCCTCCTTTGTTTATTGATAAAATGAAGTTCTAACAATATTATCAAAAGGTATGAATAACCGCAAGCAAAGTAATTTGGCTACTAAGCGAAACATCTATAAAACTTAAGTAAAGCACGGAAGCAATATGCGAAGTTCTAATCCATTATTACATCTTAATCAAGGTCATAATCAAATACCACTTGAACTAATCAACAAATAATAATTAGAGTTCTCTATCTTCTCCATGGTGAATATTTCGCAAGTGCAACAATACTAATCCTCTTTATTCCCATGCATGCCGACCTCGTGAAGGTACCTAAAATAAACAAACAACAACAACAAAACAACAAAGAAGAGTGAGTCCAATGACTCAAAGAAGTATAATCAGTAACAAATGCAAGCATGAACATTAACTCTCAAGTTAAACATATTACATATGAATTTCATGCTATGCATTATGATCAAAAGCTCCTCTTTCTCATCTCTTTCGCATTTTACCGTGACACTGAGTGTGCATCCGTCAATGCACACCCATGCCTGCACCCTCGGTGCAGGGATCAATTGCCCACACTCCGCAAGTGTGGGGACCTCGATGCTTGATCACCGCATGATCAAGACTTCAACAATTCTCAATATGATGCATATATATGAATGTATCAAAGATAACGAGCATTCACCATACTACGATCAACCAATCTCATAAATGCCATAATGTAAACAGAACATAAATAGCATTCTCAATTCATCACTTACTCATACTCACAATTTAAACAGTCATGATTCAACCATCATCCAAACAATTCAACAAATCCATAAACACACAGATTTTCACATCACAAATATACTTGCCTCAACCGCGAGAAAATGAAGAACACGTAGAAGGCACAACCCCGAATCCGCTCTCCTCCTGAATATTTAATTAATAATTACCAACATGACAGTAGCGGGTTTCTAGATATAAAATAACAGCAACCCCAATTAACCCAACAATTTATCTCAATTAAATCCCCAACTCCCTCGGCCAAATCTGCCCAACCACAGACAGCCGACTTCCAAAAATCATAACTTTCAGTACGTAACTCCAAATTAAGCGTTCTTGGACTCTCTGGAAATATAATTAAATTATCTACAAAAACTTAGTTGGGGAGACTCTCTGATTCTGCCATTAACTAGCCGATCTAAACCCTTTTCTAAAGCATCCAAATTCACGTCGGACTCTCTGGACAGCGCACTAAAACAGGCATAACTTTCTCCCAGAAATTCGAATCCGGACTTCTTTACCTCTATTGAAAGCTAAGAAACTTATCTACAACTTTCTCAATTTTAAGGACTCCTGAATCGCAACTATTTCCGTCGCACAAACCGATCTACTAAACTCTGTCCAGAACTACCCGATCTGCAGAACAGTAACACTAGAAAATTCATAACTTTCGCTACACAAATCCGAATCACGTGTTCTTGTACTCCTGAAAGATAATTAAACCCTCTACAACTTTCTAGAAGGGTTCCAGACCTGAATCCCGACGAAACTAGATCAAAACTGCCGCGAAACAACTACCGTCCCAGCAGCCCAGAAAACCGACGAATCTAACTTGATTAAAACCAATCTAGAGACTACCAGGATTACCCTTGACGACACGACGACGAACACGCCGACGAACACGACGAACACGGCGACGAACACGCCCGCGATCTCCTCCTCTCTTCCTCCGGATCCACGCGGTACAGCAACGAACGCCGGCGACGGCGCACCGGGAGGAGACGACGACGATGAAGACGACGACGGCGCACCGGAAGAAGACGCGGGGCAGCACGGTGCGGCTGCTGGGGTGGAGGCGCAGGGTGGAAGCGCAGTGGGTGGGGGCTGCCTAGGGTTTTAAGAGGTGGCCTCCCTCCCTCTTGGGCCAAGAAAATCCACCGGCCAAGGCCTAGGCCCAGTTGTCTTAAATTTTCATAAAACCCTCAAAACTCTTATAAATTTAATTATTTCACAAAGTCCCTCTCTATTAATTAAACAATTAATTAAACAATTTTCGGGTATTACATTCTACCCCTTAAACAGAATTCGACCGAATTCTAACCGCAACCTCAACGAAAACAAAACAACCAACTAGCAATTAACTAGCACCGACGTAAACAACGCCGGTATCGCCACATGCGAGACTCCAACTCCCAAGTTGCTTCTCTCTCGTCTGCTGCGACCAAAGCGCTTTGACATACTAAATATTTTTTTCTAATTGCTTGCACCTCGCACATAGGTTCTTGAAGATCCAAGTGGTTTGCCAACCTCCCGATCCTTGCTCCTTACATCCGCATAACTTTTCACCCGCTCGCGCCCAATGATTCGACTCACCAAGGCCACTCGTTGAACTTACGCCCTACAACACTTCGAATTGTGTAGCTTCAATTCTTGAATGGTGGTCGGTCTTACTCGTTGGTCAACGGTTTTAATGAAGCCCACGCCCGCATCTTTCAAGTTCTCCTCGATACCGAGTCATACAAAGCGCAGTGTATCCCACACTAGAACCCAAGGTAGTCCTAGTGATACACAAACCCCTAAAACTTGCAATTAACAAAAGCGATTAAATACACATCGGGTTATCATTCCCTTTAGTACCAACCCACACAATCGCACAACACATATATCTCATGTTTCCATTCTCAATCGATCTCTTTACCTTAGCAATGGGCACCCCTTAAACACGGGCACACCACAGGGTCAAGGTAAACCCACTCTTTCACACACAGAATACAACTGAAAATAAGGGATTCTTATTGCAATCACGCATCACCCACTCCCCACCAAAGGGTCAAATCATAAAGAAAATCGAGGATTCAACATAAGAACCTCTCCACCTTCCAAGTAGGTGGTTTGCAAACAAACAACACATACGTCAAAGGGAATCACTCAAATGTCAAACCCGTCCATTTTTTTTCCTAAACCGAAAAACCACACAAGCCAACAAAAGTCAACTCAAACCACAAAAGACTTTTCTCTCATCACGTAGCTCAAACAAGAATCGGGGAGCATTTTACTACCGATTTTTTTTATTAAACTTCCTCTTGAATCACGAGGTTCCAAATTATCCCATACCATACTAGCTCAATTCTCTTAAATTGGCAACATCAACTCTAAGTTCAAACCGAGTGCATCCAACACACTTTTGTAGAGGGACTCTACTATTCTCATAATAACATACTCTAGTCAACTCCTCTTCCCACATGTTACTTTAACGAATAATTTCCAATGCACCTCATCGTTATTTTTCACCCACCAACACTTCACCACAAATCTTAAGGACAATCAACATGAATTTCTCGGCTCACATACCCATTTACTACATCCAAAGGATACTATCAAGGAACATCATAATATTCGAATCCACTCCTTCCACTATTCTCACGCAATAACATTAGCCTCCAAGGTTCTAGCATAGATCACCAACAAAATTTCCCATCTCTAAGGCTTCTATACATATACTTGATATATTTAATACAAAGACTCTTAAATTCAGTGACTAAAATTTCCACAATCAACCATACTCAATCATTAACAACCATATGAAACATATTCTCAACTTGATTATCTCAGAAAGATTCTAACTCCTAGAGGGTTACTCAACGAGCTAAGTTATACATGGCAAAATTCAACAATCCTTACTATCCCAATAATTCCCACAACGGTTGGGCTTCTTCACAATTATAAACTCATTAACTACACCATCATAATCATTCTAATAATCCTTGCAAAGTACCCCATCATGATGCTCCAATAAAATTGATCAAGATTCCCATACTTTCAATAATTCCAACGTTCCAAAAAATGAACGTAACACTCATGAACCACGCCTAGGTTCTTCTAGTTGCAACAATAAAACTATTTAGCCCCAAGGACAACATCTTCTTTAAATCAAATCCTCATCGAGAATTATTCAACGAACAATTTATCACTCCAAGAATCTCAAGTATCTTGATACCCACAATCTCACCCGGACTAATCACAAAACCACACCAACCAGTTGCCATACACATCTTAAAGGTCTTTGCAACCCAAATCTGCGTACCTTTCTTGGAGAAGCAAAGAAGAAAATTTCAGACAATGTCCATCTGCAATAAACACAAAACCAAGAAAACAAAGATCTTGGACAACAAAGGATAAGACCACGGTGAAGGCGCATGCCTCCTCGAGACGAAAACATCAAATCTCAACCAATACGAATACAGATTGTCATTTGAGCTCCGTAAACTCTTAAGCGCCGAAAATAAGAAGTCAAACACACTTCACAAAGATTGCACAACTTGACTTCAACCTTCAAAACTTTTATCAAACTTTTCCTTTTAACAAAGAGAACAACCTTCTTTGAATACGGTATCACCTTAACAATTCCAACAAAAGAAGAGTTGAAGACCACAACACATTAATTCTTTAAGAACTAATTAAAATCCTCAACACGACACTTTGCTTAAAACCATTTCACTACCACATAAATCATGAGATCAAAGATCGATACATACTATCAAAACTTTTGATTTAAATAGTACCAAGGAATTTATTCAAATTCTTCTATTTAATGAATCTTCAACATTACCATCATAACCACAAATGGACCAACATACTAACATCAGAATAATACATTCTTAACAAGCATCATCATATCCTCAACTCCCTTCATAAACTTTTCCAAAAGAAACATAAGAAATCATTGCATCATGTTTCTAATATCTAAGTAAGGTTGCAACTACTTGATCTAGGAGAACCTAGTGCATAAGCCACATAAATAGAACAAAGCTCTTAAACAAGATGATACTAGAACAAGATAATCTCGAAATCATGCTAGTATAAATTTCTTACTAGATTTCATATATTCCATTCTTTATTGGTGCTCAACTCTAACTTAGCACCAATTGATTGTACTCTATTCACTATTGGCAATAATTGATTATTATTCGGTCATAACAACATTCATGATCCTAACTCCATTTTACAATTATAAGACATTCATGAGCATAGATTTTGTATCCTACCTTACATTCAGAAATTAGAATGGAAATGACTTTAAACTTCAATGATACCAAACAGAAGACAAGTTTCTACAAGTCAATGCATCAACCTTCATCTATTCCTTTATACGTATTTCAACAATCTAGCATGGTAAAAGATAGATGAAACTAGCAATTGTGCATGCTCATAAAGCATCTAAATAAAAGACATATTAAGGGTCAATATTACCAAGGTAATATTCTAACACCTCCTTACTTAATCATTCCAAACGGTCGGATTAATTACTAAAGACACAGATAATTCAATTTATCCAATCATGATAGACATTTTAACAATCATAATAATCATTCCGGTTCTTATTACACACTCCTCAATAACTCCATGAGTTACTATCATGAGTAAACAAATTCTTAATCATAGTTCTTCTAAAAACTATTACAGGCAATATCAAATTAAACAACTACACTTCCAAGGATACTAGTAAAAATTTAATTATACACTATGCTAACATATCAACCTCGATAATTCAACCTTATGAATTAGTTTATACGACTACCACCTTCCACTTAAGCATAGCAAAACAACATAAAGGATTTTAACACTCTCTTTCAAAAGTAAAAGGAACAATAAACTTCAACGCCGAGGTAAAGAGAAAACATAGATCCAAAGCTTTCACATAACAATGAGTTTTGCAACTCAAAATTCGCATTAATAAAAGAAAACACCAAGCGAACAATGAGCCATGATTCGCAACAAGACAAACTCCCACGAAGGAACTAACCTTACAAATCAACAAAAGCACGGTAGCAAAGTATCTCAAGAGTCCTGAAAGAAACAATAATCGCTTCAAGGAACAGTGTAGAGACCAATTGCATACCCTCAACCGCAAGAACCACAATCTCAAAAGAAATTATTAACTCCAATCACCAAGAATTGGCGAAATCAACTTAAGGATAATAACAACTTTTCTAATAAATTCACCCAACACTGCAATTAAGTTACCCGAGGTAGCTACATTGCTAATCCTCATACTACAAACAATGATATAACTGCAATACCAAGGTAGCACATCACAACATCTACATCATATCATTGACTATTCTCACCATAATAATAGGAGCAAATCATAATCATACAAGATTATCAATAAGCATACAAGATTATCTCATAATGTAAATCATCAATATAACATGTCAAAAGCATAAATGCAATGCTTGACCCATCCCATCCTACGTGCACCAAGGTGTCAATTTAATAGTTTAATTACCACGGACCTAAAGCCCGCTCGATACCAATCAGAACACCCACCAAACAATGGCCCGAAATGCTACCAAACTAACAACATAATAAAACTATGCTAAGGCATTCTATAAAATTTCGGCAGAGCCTCCTTTGTTTATTGATAAAATTGAAGTTCTAACAATATTATCAAAAGGTATGAATAACCGCAAGCAAAGTAATTTGGCTACTAAGCGAAACATCTATAAAACTTAAGTAAAGCACGAAGCAATATGAAGAAGTTCTAATCCATTATTACATCTTAATCAAGGTCATAATCAAATACCACTTGAACTAATCAACAAATAATAATTAGAGTTCTCTATCTTCTCCATGGTGAATATTTCGCAAGTGCAACAATACTAATCCTCTTTATTCCCATGCATGTCGACCTCGTGAAGGTACCTAAAATAAACAAACAACAACAACAAAACAACGAAGAGTGAGTCCAATGACTCAAAGTATAATCAGTAATAAATGCAAGCATGAACATTAACTCTCAAGTTAAACATATTACATATGAATTTCATGCTATGCATTATGATCAAAAGCTCCTCTTTCTCATCTCTTTCGCATTTTACCGTAGACGCGGAGTGCATCCGTCAATGCACACCCATGCCTGTACCCTCACAGGGACCAATGCCCACACTCGCAAGTGTGGGACCTCGATGCTTGATCACCGCATGATCAAGACTTCAACAATTCTCAATATGATGCATATATGTGAATGTATCAAAAGATAACGAGCATTCACCATACTACGCATCAACCAATCTCATAAATGCCATAATGTAAACAGAACATAAATAGCATTCTCAATTCATCACTTACTCATACTCACAATTTAAACAAATCATGATTCAACCATCATCCAAACAATTCAACAAATCCATAAACACACGATTTTCACATCACAAATATACTTGCCTCAACCGCGAGAAAATGAAGAACACGTAGAAGGCACAACCCCTAATCCGCTCTCCTCCTGAATATTTAATTAATAATTACCAACATGACAGTAGCGGGTTCTAGATATAAAATAACAGCAACCCCAATTAACCCAACAATTTATCTCAATTAAATCCCCAACTCCCTCGGCCAAATCGCCCAACCACGACAAATGACTTCCAAAAATCATAACTTTCAAGACGTAACTCCAAATTAGCGCTCTTGGACTCTCGGAAAGATAATTAAATTATCTACAAAAACTTAGTTGGGGAGACTCTCTGATTCTGTCGGGACCCGGATTTCCAAATCCAGTCCCTCTGTGTATTACAGCACTAGTCCCAGATCAAAGCTAGTGCACACAGTCAAACAGTGATGATTACATAACCAACAACGCTTTATTACAATAATAGAGAGAGTACAGGCCGAAAGACCTTTTATTACAACGAGGTTACAAGACCTCGCACTCACACAAAAGATAAAGCACAGCGGAAGCAAAAGTAAATCCAGCGGAGAAGACCCATCAATTCGCCACAGGCAATTGACTGGGGAAGCGCGACCTAGAACTCCTGAAAGCCTTCATCGAATCCATAAGCTCCGTAGTCGAACGTTCCATCTTGAGCTTCATACTCTTCTGAGTATTATTTTAAGTGTAGTATGTGAGTACATAAAGTACTCCGCAAGTCTTGGGAAAATGCAATAGATGCAGGGTTTAATCAAAGGAGGGTTATATGGTTCTTTTGCACAAAGCAGCATTTTATTTCAAATACCATTATTTATCTTTAAAGGCTTGTATTTAGCAAGGTGTTTGTTTCAATAAAATCTATCAAAATAAATAGTGAAGGTTACAACCACCAACACTTGAAGTACTGGCTAACTGCCAAAGTTTAAAACAACGGGTTACACCACCCACACTGGCTACAACTGCCAGGACAACCCCGGAAGTTCCATCCACTTCCTGGTTCCCAAATCTTTATTTTAAAACCAAAATAATGATCTACCATGTGAATGCATTCCTTGCCCGCCTTGACCGTGGGCACGGCTATTCGAATAGTTTTACACTGCAGAGGTTGTACACTTTACCCACAAGAGATAAGTTATCTTAATAGTCAACACGCTTCCTTTGGCATGAGACCCGGATAATTCATCACAAAGCTTTTACCTTACTCTAGTCTAGCTAGACACCACCACGAGGTTTCACCAAAGGGTTAAATCCACCCGCATGTAAGCCCCTCTTGTGCCATATGAGTACAAGAAATCTGTCCCTCACTGTGAATAACCAAGAAATCCCTGGCACTCACTTTCCACTGGTGGTACCTAAACTAGCCTATTGTAAGTTAGTCAGCTAGGTCGTACCCATATAGACTTGTGGTTGTACGGTAGTGCTCAGTCTGGACAAACACAAGCGTCGGTCCTTAATTGACTAGGGCGAAACATACACTTAACAAGTTCTCGTGCTAACCGCACCAAACCAATCTTACCATCCGCCCCAGTCTAAACCAACTCTCACATTTTATTTTAGTTTTAAAGAACAGTGGCAACTCCAATCACCACTAAATTTAACAAAATCCAGCCCACAAAATATAATTTCTCATTTCAAAAGGTACCAAAGGAGTATATAGCATGACTAAGCATTTTACTACCGTTACAACATTTACCAAAGTTATATAATAATCTCATTATTGAGACAAGGGAATTCCTAGGGTGTCAAAGATACATGGCATTCGACATCAAATGAGGATATAACAATAGTTGGATTAACTACTATTTATAAAACAAGAGTTATCATTTTATGTACATAGCAATGCAGTAATTTTAAAATAATTAAAACATTTCTCAAACATGGGTTCAAGATGTTCAAAGGAGACTTGCCTTCGTGTGTGAGCTCTTGATTGTCTTGCTGCAGGTCGGCAAAGTTTTCAGCGACGTCGGATTCTACGCGCGGAAAAAGACAAAGCAACAAAGCGAATAAATACACATAAAATCAAATAAAATTCAAAAATTGAAAAAGAATGTATATTTAGATAGATTATGATTTTAGAAAAATTTAGAAATTTGAACGGGTCAAATCGGAGTTAAAACGAAAAAGATATGACCTCGGGAAGATTTAATTGAAAGAAAAGAAAAGGGCCGATTTTCCCGAATTATTTTTATACTGAAAAATAGCATTTATGACGTCATCATTTTTCGAATTTTCTTAGAGGGAAATTAATTGCTGACGGGTGGGCCCGGTTTACCGTGGACCGGGTCTATGGACCGGAGTGGGAGATGAGGTGGCGGGAGGCGCTGACCGGGCGAGGACGTGGCGGCCACGCAAGCGAAGAAGGGCGATGTGGCATGCCACGTGGGCAAGACGACGACGCGACGATCGCTCGCGGCCACGGAGGGAGGTTCACGGCCACGGGCGGCAGGCGGAGAGGAGGCGACGCGAACTCGACGGCTGGCGGCGGGGTCTGGGATGGCCGGAGGCGGTGAGAAGCGGCGGCGGTGAGAAGTGGCGGGGCTAGGGCGGTGGGGAAAACCGAGGTGAGGAGGAGGAACGCGGGGTGGGCGGTGCCGAAAGAGGCCTCCTCGGGCTTTTATAGGGAAAGGGAGGGAGAGGCCACGCTTAAAGATAAGAGGAGGCGAGAAATTCACCGTGAATGGGGAATTAAAATGGGGAAAACTAGGCATTAGGGAGGAGTGATTGGGGGTTTTAATGAGCCATCAAACGGAGTTTTCGAAGAAATCGGCCGTTAATTGAAGCTTCAATTTCGGCTCTAATGGAGGAGAGAGAGGGATGGAGGAGGAAGAAGGAGGTTGAAGAAACATATGACAGGTGGGGCCCACATGTCGGTGAGAGAAAGAGAGGTGAAGGGGTACGGGCCGTTGGATGAGTGACACGTGGCAAGTGGATTGTTCATACCCTTTGGATTTAAGTGAAGAAGTGTGGCTTGGATTAAATCCACCAAGGGGTTTCGGCCGTGGGATGAGCGACACGTGGCGGCCTGAGATTTAATTGATTTTATTTTCGGATTAGATTTTCGAAAATACTAGAAACAATATACTTGCTTGGAAAAATAATAAATAATATCTAAAATTCCAGAAAATTATAGAATATTCCTAGAAACATTTTAGACTTATTAAAAATATTTTTAAATTCCAGATTTGCATTTAATAATTTTATAAAATTCTTTTATCTTTTAAAATTAATTTTAATTCCGAAAATTCTCAAAATTATTTAAAAATTCTGGGAAGGCTAGGAAAAATAAAATGAACACTTTTTAGCTTTTATAAAATATTTAAAATACATTTTCTTAATTTAAACTTTGAAACAAACTCCGAAAAACCGGAAAAATCCAAATAAAATTCAATTACTTCAAAATAATTAATTTGAAATTAAATTTTCAAAACTAAAATTGGGATGTTACAGATTCTGCTATTAACTAGCCGATCCAAACCCTTTTCTAAAGCATCCAAATTCACGTCGGACTCTCCGGACAACAAGACTAAAACAGCATAACTTTCGCCCGAAATTGAATCCGGACTTCTTTACCTCTATTGAAAGCTAAGAAACTTATCTACAACTTTCTCAATTTGAAGGACTCCTGAATCGCAACTATTTCCATCGCACAAACCGATCTACTAAACTCGTCCGAACTACCCCGATCCGCAGAACAAGAACACTAGAAAATTCATAACTTTCGCTACACAAATCCGAATCACGTGTTCTTGTACTCCTGGAAAGATAATTAAACCCTCTACAACTTTCTAGAAGGGGTCCAGACCTGAATCCCGACGAAACTAGATCAAAACCGCCGAGAAACAACTACCGTCCCAAAGAGCCCAAAAACCGACGAATCTAACTTGATTAAAACCAATCTAGAGACTACCAGGGATTACCCTTGACGACACGACGGCGAACACGACGAACACGGCGACGAACACGCCCGCGATCTCCTCCTCTTTCCTCCGGATCCACGCGGCAGCGACGAACGCCGGCGGCGGCGCCGGGGAGGAGACGACGACGATGAAGACGACGACGGCGCACCGGAAGAAGACGTCGGGGCAGCACGGTGCGGCGGCTACCGGGGTGGAGGCGCAGGGGTGGAGGCGCAGGGGGGGGGCTGCCTAGGGTTTTAAGAGGTGGCCTCCCTCCCTCTTGGGCCAAGAAAACCCACCGGCCAAGGCCTAGGCCGTGTTGTCTTAAATTTTATAAAACCCTCAAAACTCTTATAAATTTAATTATTTCACAAAGTCCTCTCTATTAATTAAACAATTAATTAAATAATTTCCGGGGTATTACACCATAGTATCTCGATAAATACCGATATGAAAACTAACATCAACAGTGTACCCAATATTCATAAAATCATCATTATTCAACCATTGAATTTGATATGGGTATGGATGTTTCTTGTATTTCAACCAAAGTTTAGTGAAAAGTTCTTTACTAACCAAGTTATGATAACTACCACCATCAATAATAACCTTGCAACACTTACCATCTCTACTTACCTGAGCTCTTGTTTGGAAGAGGCTGCAGCGCTTGTCATGGTTGGATTTGGTTGAACACTCAATACTGAAGGGGTGCACACAAGGGTAGGACTAGACTCAGTCTCACAATACCCATCCTCATGCGTCTCCTCACCTCTTTCTCCCCCATGGCCATCGTCATTCACCTCGAAATCAGCAAGGTACTCTTCAGCTTCATCATTAGTAGAATCATACTCTCCATTCTCAGTTATCAATATTACATTGTTATTTGGACAATCCTTTTGCATATGTACATGACCAAGACACTTGAAGGATTGGATGGAACTACTCTTGGCCGTAGAAGCAACAGAAGATGATGATGAAGGGGTTGGTCCTCTCTTTGCAATGGAAGGAGTGACATTCTTTGTACTTGGGGCTGCACATGTACTAGGAACAAAGCTTCAAATAGATGGATTAGTTTTAAACGAATTGAAACGGGATGTGGATTTACCTCCTATAGGTGTTGTACGGGGAGTGTAGGAAGATGATTTTGAAGCCCTCATATCTTGTTGTACTTGCCTCTCTCGCCTTGTTGGCTTGATGCACCAACTCCACTATATTGTTGTAAGGTTGAAACTCGGCACCGCTTGATGGGAGGATGCAAACCAAAAAAGCAAGCCATGGTCTGCTCTTCTGGTTCATAAACATTAGCCCTAATCATGGCCATTTCCATCTCTTTGTAGTACTCCTCAACCATGAAACTCTCTTGCTTCAATTGCTGTAATTTATCAAAGAGATCATGTTTGTAATATTTATGAACAAACATTGTCCTCATGTGGTACTTCATCTCCTCCCATGTAGTAATGGGTAGCTCATTGTTCTCCCTCCTTTGATTTTGCACTTGTTCCCACAAAATCAATGCATAATCATTGAATTCAAGTCCTGCCATTTGAATTTTCTTCTCTTTAGAATAATTGTGCAAGCAGAACACCTTGTCCACTTTGAGCTCTCAACTGAGGTATGCTTCGGGCTCATGTGTACGTGAAAATGATGGTATTGTAGATTTAAGCTTAGCAAATTTCTCCACGTTTGGTCATTCATCATTGTAATGATTACGGCGGTGGTAGCCATGGTTGTAGTGCAAAAAGTCATCGTTGTCAAAGTGTGGTGCTCCCCCACCACAGCCTCCATGTCCATGGCCCCTCCCGGACCATGGAAGCTGCCCCCTTCACCTCTCCTAGGTGGGGGTGGACGAATGGTGTTTGCCACCACGCGGTCTCGCCTCTGTTGAGCTTCTTGGCCACTTCAAGCAGTAGCTACTCCCTCATCTCGTGGAGGAATGGCACCCCACGATGAACACTTCCTCCTCTTGTTGTGGCTGCTATGCTGTACAATTAATGTCGCTCACAATATTTGTACATAGTACATTCATTTGCTGGTTCATATCAATGCACATATCATGCGCAAAATTATTGATCTCTGCCTTGAGTAGCTCTTCCAAGATGGAAGTAGTGGCGATGAACTCATTGCGCAAAGTTTTCCTCAAAACTTGGAATTGGAATCGAGACATTGGAGTGTTCAGATCATGCTCCTCACCCATATTGTCGCCTCCACCTAACATGGTTAGTTGCGCAAAGAAGATGAAATAACACCAATATAGGTATGATATGTGAGTTCACTCAATCTCACTCTTTCCTCTCCCAAATAAAGTTCTTACCTTTCCGAAGTGAAATTAAGGCCAAAGAAACTTACACTTGGTGGTTACAATAGCAAGTGATGTTCAAGCGGATTTAAGAGTGACTCACAATTGCACAACATTGGTTATTTAGTAGAGCTTGGTATGGAAGTGTTTATCCTACACAATCTAAATTTCACGATGTTGTAAAATTAAGTAATAATCCAATGTATAAACTTCGTCTAAGTGCTAATCCAAAAGATTTAAGTGAAGTGTATGAACGTACACACAAAGATCAATGTGACTCAATGTAAGCAAAGGAATGAGCTAAATAGAGGCGATCAGAAATTGAGGATTAAATAGCTCATTTTGCACCAAGCACTAGGAGAGATGCTAGCCAATTGAAAGAATATGAATAGAAGGCACAAGATTGCTCAAGAAATTAAATACTCAAACTGAATTTATGGACTAGAGCCACTCACCTAATTCAACCTTTTCTCTCTTCTTTTTTTGCTTTCTCTTTTTTTCACCTCTTTGTTTTTGGTAACCTGCAACTGATTCAAATCTCTTCAAATCCCTCTCCTGAGCCTAGGGAGGTATATGGGTCACAAACTTTTTGTAGAAGGCAGTGGTATAAAGGTAATTAAAAGACTTGGGCGACGAGGCGACAGAGGAAGATTGAAGGCACGAGGCATGGCACGTGTAATGGGGCCTTGACGTGCGCTCCTACAACCCACGAAGTGCGTTGTTGCTTCTTCTCGTGAGTACTTTTCGGTTCCAACTGATAGCTTATGGCTGCAGATCATGGCTTTTTATCCTAATTCAAGCATTTGTGCAAAACCAAATACCAATAAGCTGATAGGCCGTTTCAAAAAGATTGTCTCGATAAGCCATTTCGAAAAACTGATAAAGAAATAATCCTATTTGTTGTTGGAGTAAAGCCATAAACTATAAGCTATAAACTGAGAAGAAGAGAGTCAGATGTGTCTTCCTTATTAGCTTTATCCATTCTCTCACTCTCTTACTGTTTTCTCACTCTCAAGTACCCTCTGTTGATCATAATCCTGAATGGCTGAGTAGTTTAATGGTTCTTGATTACGATGTGTCATAATCTTGCTCTTTATTTTGTCTGACAACCAGGAAGAACATGAACAAGAACTTTAGTAGATTATTTTTTTATCAAAAGGTGGTATAAGGGTTCCAAGAGGGGTGGCGGCTGCCTTTAAGGGGTGTGCACCCCACTTGCGCACACTCTTGGGCCCCACGCCCCCACACATGGGCTTTAGGGTTCCCACACACACAAGGCATAAGGCCTTATTTGGCCCAATTGTTTACAAGTTGGGCTTAGCTTACAAAATAGAAAACATGAGTTCACAAAAGTATACACAATTGCATTTCTCTTATTTTGGGCTATGGACTGGCCACATAAGACTTGGGCTTGTTTCTCCCTTAGATGTACTTGGCTTGTGTGGGTTTTGGCCAGCCGAATGGGCCTTCTTCCACTAGACTTTGCCCGCATGGATCTCCTTCCTTGTGGCCGCATGGGCCTAAGCCCTTGTGGCCGCATGGTCCTCCTTGGGCTTGATCGGTTAGACCTTCTCTCCTTGGTCTTCCATTGCTTCAAATATAAGAACACACAACATATTTGCATAAGGTAGAATACCATTCTCATCTAATGCAATAGGAAATTATCTAAGAAACAAAAGCACTGTTGTTGGAGTAGCTTAAC